>MJUU01063401.1:0-18885 GCA_002080025.1 Modiolus philippinarum | reverse complement strand
GTCACTAAAATTTTGTTTTCAAGATGTAAATTGCAATTGATAATTTTTATAACTTCCGAACTTTTTCCTCAAATTCCTTTACGAAATAAATGTTATTTTCGTACTATTGCAGACCAATTTCACATGTTGTCTGGAACAGAGTTTTCGTTCACATCTCGGTTTTATTGTTGGAAAATGAAAGCGACATCTTTGTTATTTGCAACCAATAATCGGTTTGTAGATCTGTCGTAGTGTAGTACCCGTGGATCATTCAGTCCATCCTCTTTCCCGAGTAACTGTCGTCCATGTTGTCCGTCAGAAGAGATCACAACAACATTACAGGAATTATAACCAACGACATAAACGTTTCCGTCATTGTCTACAGTTATACCGACAGGAAACTTCAGAATACTTTTATCTTTGTATTGCCATTGTATGTTACCATGGAGATCACAACATGTCACGGTATGTGTGTAACGGTTCGTGTAGTAAAGTTTATCTCTGTATGTAGCAACATATGAATCCCATGACATTTGTCCGACTAAAACATCACTTTCAGACTCATCGTTCAGATTGATCATACGTAGACCTTTGTCTATGGCGGCACAGTAAATCAGTGTATTATTTCTGTACACGATACCAAAACAGTATGACGGGGACTTTACTGAAATAGTTTTCTTGATTTGTCCACTTCCCATGTCTATTATCCTGATACATGGCGGACGACTTAAACCAGATGTAACAGCAATAGTGTTAGTATCCTCTATAAAGGTTATATCGTATGTCCGTGACGACAGTTTACCTGTATCAAAGTCTTGTGTTCCGTCTTTATTGATTGATCTGACACGGTCTTCATAATCACAAGAAAACACCATTCTACCGTCAGGTAACAATACACATCCTGTTGTTGTCCACTCTACCTGAGTATTTATCTTCTGCTGCAGCTTCAGTGTAATATTTTCAATGGACCTGGATGGTGTGATGGGGACCATTATCTGTGCTTGTTTGTTCTTTCTCCTAGAAATAGTTATTTCACATGGCTGATTCTTAACGATTATTTTACCGAGAGTTGGAAACTGTTGAAATGTGTTGTCGATTTCATATGATAACAATGTACTTTTCATTGCGTCTCTTTCAATAAGTGTGTGTAAAGAATTGTCAATGAGAACAACGTCACGTTCTATACTATTTTGAATAAGAAATGCTTGTACTTCTGTTGTGTGTTGTTTTATGGCTGATATGGTAATTTGGAAGTCCTTTAGTTCTTTTTCATGTGTGATCAAATTTGTCAATACTTCCGCGGTTTCTTTTTGAACATTTGTTTCTAACTGATTCAGTTCTTTCATGAGGGATTCCTGCATCTGATCAAGATGATTGTTTATCTTCGTTCGAAAAGATAAAATTTCTAATTCTAAATTTTGTTTTTGTTGCTTGATTGATATGGTTTGATTCGTTCTATTTTTTCTGATTTCGTCAATTGTTGACATAATTTCCGTAATAAGTTGCTCGGTGTCTTGAACGATATCAGATGTTTTTACATTTTGGGTCATTTTCTTCAAGGGTGTCACATTTTCACATTCTCTGTGTTTGTCGGACATACATAACCGACAACAAGGACAGTCATGTTGTATACAGAATAATTCATATTTATCACCATGTTCCCAACAATACTCCAATTCTGAACATTCCATTGGTACCCACTGTAAAAAATATCAATATAGCAAAACACTTACAAAGAGAAAAAAGTAAAAAGGATACATTAAGAAATAGTGATTATATGTCGATAGATAGTTGAGTATTTTGAACTTTTCTAAAGCTTAGTACTAACTATTATTTATACCGTTTTTAGTTATTTTCTTTTAATTAAAGTATTGATGATGTTTTTGTTTTTAGTTTTAATTACTGTCAAACAAAAAGATGTTAATCCAATTAATAGTATACACCTGAATAAGAAGTAAATTTGTGTCTCATTCTTGAGGAGAATGACAATTGTATCCCTTTTTATCGTAATTGGTCATATTGATTGTAATCTTTGTTATCAATCTTCATGCAAATTTCCTTCACTGTCCATTTTTTTATTGGACAAGCCGCATTTGTTAATTTTTACTAATCTTTCCTTAGCCCTGCCCATCCCTAGCAAGGTTTGATAGTATTAACAACGGGTGTTAATGTGTTGAATTGACACCCGCTGAGCCCGAAGTTTGACGAACTCGAATATTAACACCCGACCCGACCGAACATCAAAACAAACATATGACATGTATTATTGATTTTTCAATATTATTGTTTTAGTTATTAGATTTCTGTTATAATTTCTATTGTTTTTATAACACTTAGGCAACTCAGCATTCAGTATAATTTCCTGCAATACAATTATGGAGTTACCGACACCGTCAATACTTTTATCGCCGCGTTAAGTGTTCTACCCTTCAGTGTAACTATGGAGTAACCGACACCGTCACTGCTCTTATCAGCACGTTGAGTATTTTCCCTACAAAATATCTATGGGGTTACCGACACTGTCACTACTCTTATCGCCCCGTTGAGTGTCCTAACCTACAATATAACTATTGAGTTACCGACACTGTCACTACTCTTATCGCCACGTTGAGTGTCCTAACCTACAATATAACTATTGAGTTACCGACACTGTCACTACTCTTATCGCCACGTTGAGTGTCCTAACCTATAAAATAACTATTGAGTTACCGACACTGTCACTACTCTTATCGCCACGTTGATTGTCCTAACCTACAATATAACTATTGAGTTACCGACATCTCCCCACGTTGAGTGTTCTACCCTACAATATAGCTACCGCCACTACTCTTATCGCCACGTTGAATGTTCTACCCTAAAATATAACTATAGCGTAACCGACACCGTCACTACTTTTATAGACACGTTGAGTGTTACCCCCTACAATATGTCGCTATTGAGTTACCGACACCGTCAATACTCTTATTGCCACGTTGAGTGTTCCACCCTACAATATAATTATTGAGTTACCGACACCGTCACTACTCTTATTGCTGCGTTGAGTGTTCTACCCTACAATATAACAATTGAGTTACTGAAATCAAAAATATTAAATGCCTTAAACGATGAAAATCTTTTTAGTCAAATAACATATATGGAAAAATAGTTCCAGATTTGATTACAACGTATTCATCATGAAGTAAATCGGCCCTAAGAAAAATTCAGAAGAGACAGGTTGACAATTGAAAAGTTGACAGGTTGAAGTTGACAGGTTGACAGTTGATAGGTTGACAATTGAAAAGTTGACAGATTGACAGTTGATAGGTTGACGAATTGAAAAATTGACAGGTTTACAGTTAACAGGTTGACAATTGAAAAGTTGACAGGTCGACAGTCAGGTTGACAATTGAAAAGTTGAGAATTTGACAGTTAATATGTAAACCCTTGACAGGTCGAAAACTTGACTAGTTGACAATTGAAAAGTCGACGGGGTGACAGTAAATAGATCGAAATTTGACAGATAAGATTGACAGTAAGATAACATGTATTTAGGTTGAAAGCTTGGCAACTCACAAGACGGAAGTCATGATGTTGATGGTTGAAAATACAAGAAAACAGCGAAGTTGCATCAAAACAGTAAATCCCGCTACGATGCACACGCGCCCAGTTTAATCTAATTGCGGTTTTCAAATAGGGGTATAGTTATACTAATTAAAGAATTTGTTTATACAACTGACATGTTAGAATACTAGATAAACATATAGACTGTAAACATATGTTAAACTGTTCATTATATAGACTGTAAACATATGTGAAACTGTTTGCAATATAGACTGTAAACATATGTGAAACTGGTCATAATATAGACTGTAAACATAGGTGAAACTGCTATAATCTGAACAATGGAACATTATTTCAATATGGAAAATATATTGATTTGGATTGGATGTTGCTATCAACAAGGAATTCGTACAACACATGTTAAAAGCTTTCATGGTAAATCCAACAATACAGCTGAAAAAAGTAGATTAAGCAATTCCTGTAATAGACCATGGGCTCGAAAAATACTGTTCACCCTCACTGACATAATTTACCCGCTTTTTCTATATGGACTGATATGCACTCTTAAAAAACATTGTAACAAGGGTATCAAATGTTCGGATTGCTGAAACAGTCCCTTATTTCAAAAAGACCCATCAAGCGAAAGTAGCTTAGAGGGCTTTCAGGTCGTCTTTGACAGGGAACTGGACCGGGGGAGTTGCCATAGCGACCAGATATTGCAACAGTCAAGAGAGCATCAAAAGTTGTATTTCAACAATATGTTTTTCTGCTACTCGATTGACTGTTGCAATATCTTGTATTGCTATGGCAACTCACCCGAAAGTCACGTGATGTCAATTGAAAATGACAAAATATGGTACTCATCACCCATATTGACGTCATTAAAGACGTCATTAATCATAACGAAAATCTACAAAGATTTTTTGGCAGGTATCAGAGCGCACGAACAGGACCAAAAATTCGACATTTATCTCCTGTATTCCACTAGATTGATCGGAAATGATGTCATAGATTAACATAAACCCTGCAGGTGTCCTTTCAAGAAGTGATGAATCGCTCATGTACAACAAGAAGTACGCAAAGCTTTTGAAACCCCTTGGTGAAAATGTAGATAACAGGCAACATCTTGAGCTTTCCAGACTGCCTGCATTGACAAGCTCTTGTGAAGTCAACACCAGAGGTCAAAAGTCGGCCCTGACCATCTGTAGAGTACTTGCCTTAAACGTTGCTTAAAATTTCCTTACGACAAAGCTTTGAAACCCTTTAATGAAAATGAAGCTAAAGGCAATATCTAGAGTGCAAACTCTTGTGAAGTCCGCACCAGGGGTCAAACGTCAGCCATGACCATATGTACAATAAGTACTATTAGCGTTTCTCAAAACTTCACTGCGCCAAAGCTTTTGAAACCCCTTGGTGAAATTGAGCTACAGGAAATATCTAGAGCTTCCTATACTGCCTGCATTGGCAACCTATTATGAAGTCCGCACAAGGGGTCCAAATTCGCCCCTGATCATCTATAGAGTACCTACCATGAATGTTTCTGAAAATATCCATACGGCGAAGCTTTTAAAACCCTTTGATGAAATTGTAGCAACACGCAAAATCTTGAGCTTCATGGACCGCCTGCATGGGCAAACTCTTGTGAAGTTGGCAACATGTATTCAAAATCAACCCTGGTCATCTCTAGAGTACTTTCTATGAATGTTTCGCAAAATTTCCCTACTGCATAGCTTTTGTAACCCCTGGTGCAAATGTAACCACAGGCAATATCTTGAGCTTCCCAGACTGCCTGCATGAGCAATCTCTTTTGAAGTCGGCACATGTAGTTCAAAGTCGGCCCTGAGCATTTGTAGAGTACCTACTATGAACGTTTTTCAAAATGATCCTAGTACAAAGCTTTTGAAACCCATTAGTGAAGATGTATACGCAGCTACAGGCAATATTTTTAGCTTCTCACACTGCCTGCATTAGCAAACTCTTGTGAAGTCGGCACTTAGGGTCCAAAGTAATTCCTTACCATCAGTACAGTACCTACTATGAACGTTTCTATAAAAATTCTCTACGGCAAAACTTTTGAAACCCCTTGATGAAAATGTAGCTAAAGACAATAATTTGAGCTTCCAAGACCGCCTGCATGGGCAAACTCTTGCGAAATCGGAACGAGGGGTCTAAAGACAGCCTTGACCATCTGTAAAGCACCTACTATGAACGTTTCTCAAAATTTGCCCACGCAAAGCTTTTGAAACTCCTAAGTGAAAATGTAGCTACAGGCAAAATGTTTAGATTCCCAGACTGCCTGCATAGGCAAACTCTTGTGAAGCCGACAAAAAGGGTCCAAAGTCGGCCCTGACCATCTGTAGAGTATCTTCTATGAACGTTTCTCAAAATTTTCTTACGGCAAAGCTTTTGAAATCCCTCCGTGAAAATGTAGCTACAGGCAAAATCTTGAGCTTCCTAACCCGCCTGCTTGGACAAACTGTTGTGAAATCGGTATCAGGGTCCAAAATCGCCCCTGACCCTTTATAGAGTACCTACTATTAACGTTGCTCAAATTTTCCATACCACAAAATTTTGAAACCCCTGAATGAAAATGTAGCTATAGGCGTTATCTAGAGATTCTCAGACTGCATACATGGGCAAACTCTTGTGAAGTCGGCGCAAGGGGTGCAAATTCGCCCCTGACCATCTGTAGAGTACCTACTATGAATATTTTCCAAAAATTTCCCTACGGCAAAGCTTTTAAAAACCCCTTGGTGAAAATGTAACTACAGGCAATATCTTGATCTTTCCAGACTGCCTGCATGGGCAAACTCTTGTGAAGTCGGCAACAGGGGTTCAAAGTTGGGCCTGACCATCTGTAGAATACCTGCTATGATTGTTTCTCAAAATTTCCCTACGGCAAAGCTTTTGAAACCCCTTGGTGCAAATGTAGCTAATGACAATATCATTAGCTTCCCAGACTGCCTGAAAGGACAAATTCTAGTGAAGTCGGCACCATGGATTCAAAGTCGGTCCTGACCATCAGTAGAGTACCTACTTTCAAGTTTTCTCAAAATTACCTACGGCAAAGCCTTTGAAACCCATCGGTGAAAATGTAACTACAGGCAGATTTATTAATAATGTCTTTAACTTCCCAGACTGCCTGCAAGAGCAAGCTCTTGATAGGTCGGCACCAGTGGTCCAAAATTGGCCATGACTATCTGTAGAGTATCTACTATGAAAGTTTCTCAAAATTTCTCTGTGGCAAAGCTTTTGAAACCCCTTGGTGAAAATGTAGCTATTAGCGACTGCCTGCATTGAAGTCAGCACCAGGGGTCCAAAGTCGGCCCTGACCATCTGTAGAGTACCTACTCTGAACGTTTCTCAAAATTTCTAGGGCAAAGGTTTTGAAACCCCCGTGAAAATGTTGCTGCAGGCAATATTTTTAACTTCCCAGACTGCCTGCAAGGGCAAACTTTTGTGAAGTCGGCACCAGGGTTCCAAAGTAAGTGAGAACCGAACCGTCAGTCTAAAAAGAACAATCCAAGGACAATGGCAACGTCGGAAAAACAAAAAAACGAAGACATAACATGAGCATGACACAGAAAAGAAAATGAAGACACGCACATATACAAAAATGAACAACACGGACCCAATAAAAACCATGGGTGAGATCAGGTGCACCGGTAGAGTAAGCATCTCCTGCTTCTTATAAGACACCCGCCGTGTTGAACATGTCAACTCCGGTAGTAAAGTCAAATCCGGTAGAGGAAAAACAAACTTTACTGGCAAAGAGAAAGATCTGTTGTCATCTGGGAAACAGATATCTCATAGCGGTCCACAAGATCGTGATGTCGACCGTAAAACTTCTGTAGTGATGACCTCAAGTTATGGGCAACATACCCTTGCTTAAGTAGCCTATTTGTAAGCAACCGAGCTCTATCAAGGTAGTCACTGTATCGACCACAGGCCCTTGAGTAGCGAATGAGTTGGGAGATGTAAACTCCGTATGCTGGTGCTTTTGGAATGTTGCTACAAAGAAAGGGAAAGTTGACTATTGGAAAAGTGAAGTCATCACGTTTGTCATATAGACTAGTTTGTAGTGTACCTCTTTTGTCAATTTCAAGATGAAGGTCAAGGAACGAGGCTGATGTGGAAGTATCTGTAGTATCTTTAATTTCTAGCTCTTTTGGATAGATAAGATGAAGAAAATCACCAAAGCGAGGATTGTTTAGTGATAAAATATCATCTATATAACGGAAGCTGAAATTAAAGGACAAAATTAGCCCTGACCATCTGTAGAGTACCTGTTATGAACATTTCTCAAAATTTCACTACGTCAAAGATATTCAAACCTCTTGTTGAAAATGTAGCTACAGGCAATATATTTAGCTTCCCAGACTTGCAGAATTGCAGGCTGAGAATCTCTTGTTGAGATAAAAAATAGTGGCCTTAAAATAGTGGCCTTATCTTGCCACCTTTCAATGGTCTTGTTAGACAAAATCTTGTTAAGGACACAACTTGCATCTAATGTTTGCATTCAATATACTTTCTTGATCTGCAAAAAAAGTACTATGGTAAAGCTTTTATCCTTCCTTAATGAATAACTAAATACCGAAGTAACTGTGAATTTATTTTCTGCATATGCGCATTTCGACAACTTATGTCTCTTCAGTGCAGATAAAATCTAAACGTTTGGAAGACCATAAAATCAAAAATGTTATAATACTGAGAGAGAACAAATACCAAAAATGATCTAAATTTAAAGCCAAAATAAGCTAAGGACAGAGCTTTGCATGAGGGAGATACTCCTTACTTTCCAACAAAATTTACAAAAAATTAGATATTGCAAGGTTTGAAATAAATCGGCTTTCGGGTCAGCACCGAAGTACTGACTACTGGGCTGGTCAATACACTCGTGGACTAACAGTCCACCAGCAGAGGCATCGACGCAGTGGTAACAAATAACTAAATACCGAAGTAACTGTGAATTTATTTTCTGCATATGCGCATTTCGACAACTTATGTCTCTTCAGTGCAGATAAAATGTAAACGTTTGGAAGACCATAAAATCAAATATGTTATAAAACTGAGAGAGAACAAATACCCAAAATGATCTAAATTTAAAGCCAACATTAGCTAAGGACAGAGCTTTGCGTGAGGGAGATACTCCTTAGTTTCCAACAAAATCTACAAAAATTTAGATATTGCAAGGTTTGAAATAAATCGGCTTTTGGGTCAGCACCGAAGTACTGACTACTGGGCTGGTGAATACCCTCGGGGACTAACAGTCCACCAGCAGAGGCATCGACGCAGTGGTAACAAATTACTAAATACCAAAGTTACTGTGAATTTATTTTCTGCATATGCGCATTTCGACAACTTATGTCTCTTCAGTGCAGATAAAAAAAATGAAGGATAGCAGCCTAACAGGTCCCCATTTAATTGCTTGGATCGGCAAACTCTTGTCATTGTAACAATTGACATCTAATGTTCGCACTTGATATTACTTTTTTCATCTATTTTGACTGATCTACAAAAATGCCCTTCAACAAAGCTTTTATCCTTTGTTGGTGAAATGAAAGATGGTGGCCTCAACATGTCCCCTTTCAATTGCCTTGGTGGGCTTATTCTTATATAGGTCACAACTTACGTCCGAGTTTTGCATTTGATATCATTTTTATCGCTTACTTTTAGTTTCGCCTTGTTAATCTGAAAATATTGTCCCCAAGAAAAAAGGAAGAAAAAAAAAAAAACAAAAAACAAAAACAAACATCAATAACTTCCCTCAGATTTAAGTTCTCGAAATGCGCATATGCAGAAATTAATTAACAGTAATTTCGGTATTTTTGTAGTATTTATACTTCTAATATTCATTCTCAGATTTATTAATAATATCCATTTGTTTGTCATTTTCCCACTTGTTTTATTGCTTTATCATTTTGAAGCTGAAAGGACGTCGGTGAATAGTAATATGGTTAATTACTATTAATTACGATTTTTTAGGATGGCGTATAGAAAAGACGAATTATAAGTTGTTTTTTGAACACGAAAAATATACAATAAAACCAACCTGTTTTAGAAAGGATTAATTCATTTTTTTTTATTTGATTATTTTACATAATATTAATATTCTACTAAAACATTTAACGAACGCTGACCTCCAAAAAGATTAACGCATTTTGAGTTTATTCTCGTCAAAATTCATCGGATTTTGAATAATTCATGTTATGTGGTAGAAACAACCAATAAATTATTGTAAATTGAAGTCAGCAAATATAAAACAAATTTGGCTCAAAATTAACCTTTAATAAAACAAAAGTAATTATTTTACAAATTAAGTATACAATATATGACGTATCTGACAATAATGAAATCCAAGTAAATATCCAAAATTATAGTTCACTGAAGTCCACCAAAAATGTCCAAATGAATATTCTTAATATGATCCTCATTAAAAAGTTGATGATATATTCACAATAATTCATGTCGATTTCCAATACGAATGATAATCCTGTATAAACTAATTAATGCTGTATATACTTATTAAACTGACTGCCTTAACCCTTTTCTGCTGCCTAATATATATACATTTATTCTTTCTAGAAAAATCAGCACAAGATTTAACTGGAAAATTCTAATCAACTGATAATCACGTGACTTAAATGATTATGTTAAGGAAAGATCTAGAAAAATCTATGTGTGAAAATCTTAATTTAAATTCTAGAATATTCCACATGTTCTAAGGTGTAATAACCTTGACCATTGTTTATTGTAAACAAGTTACATAACTAGGTCAAACAAATTACATAATCTTAAGGCCATACACAATAAAAACAATGAATAAAATGCATTTCAAAAATATTTAGAATATTTAATTATCTATAACATTCATAAAAAAGCAAATAAAAGTTACAAGTCATATTTTAAAACATTCCTTTCCCAAAACAAATGCCTAACGAACCCGAGAATTGCAGGCTAGAATGAACTGCAGGCTAAAAGAATTGCAGTCTGATAAGTGCAGGCTAGCTTTACACTTGTATTTTTGTCTTTTGAAATTGACCTAGACATAGATTTTGTCCCATGTACATTTACTCCATATCCCTTTATTTGTTTATTAACAATAAGCTGCGGTGCCAAATTCACTACATGCTATACACACGAGGCACAACTGCACTACACCACTGAGCTGGTGACACCCCCAGGGACTAAAATATTACCAGCAGAGACATCAATCAAGTGTAAAAGTATCAAATTAATTTACTATCAGCCGAAAATTGCAGTATTATTTATCTCCTCTAGGGGAGACAGGGACTAAAAGACCACCAACAGAGCCATCAACCAAGTGTATAAAAATTAGGTCTTCAGTTGAATAAATGTACATGTTATCTGTGTCCAGATCTACCATGTCACCGTCCCTCCCTCTTTCCTGTTATGTAGGAATGATGTCATGTTTGGTGACATTGATTATCCATTTATTTCCATTATTTTCGTTTATCCTACCTCTCGCTCTGCTGCACTACGCTCTGGCTAAAATTTTAACGAAAATAATGGCCACCGATATGTAAATTTCCCATTAATCAACGGCGTCCATAAATTATTTCTTAAACAATTATCTGTACAAACTAAATTCAAAGGGCAAAAATTTCAAACACGAGTCACAACTTCAATATGGTTATTTTTGCAATATCATTGATAAGCTTCCTGTGAGTTTCTGAAATTTTGAAATTAATGACATTTAAAAGAGATTTGACAACAAAACCTTTTTATATTCGGAAAAAATAGTGAAAATGTTTCTCTCAACAATTAAAAAAAAATAGTCTGGTAACATTTTTTGCGAACTTTGCAGAATACAAAAAACATCCAAATTGCATAAAAAAACGGTAATTTCGTTATGCTGTACACGTGTTTCAAGGAGTAACCTCTCATCAGCAGATAAGTACAATATATTATTTGGCAAACTCACAGGTTACAATTGCGCAATTCATGATATTCGGAATGCATTTAGTTTTTTACCCTAAGATGAAGTTCAAAAGCAACAGTGCATACGATTGTTAGATAATGAAAACAAAATTATTATAATAGAATTACCCGGACAAAAGTGAATTGAAATTATATAACATTTATTTCCTTATTATATATGTGACTAAAATCTTGGGCATTTTTTAGCCGAGGGTGTGAAAGAAAATATTTCCGCCAAAATTATCGGGCCCCTTTTTTAAGCCCTGATATACTAAAAGATGAGCCGCATGAACCCCTATTTCTTATTCATATATTTGTAAGATCTTTATATGGACAAGTCATATTTAGGACCCGTTGGGCTAAAATTTCGGTGCAATTATTTTTAGAATTTTGTCAAACTGGGGAATCCCCCTATGGAAATAGCATTGCAAATAGTTGCGCTTTTGTCACCTTTAGGATAAGCTGAAATTTTATGTTTTGGATAATTAAAGATACTTTGTTAGCACAGAAACATCAGATTTTAGGTAAATCTATAATTCAACGCAATTAAAAATTTGTACATCTTGTGACGTCATATCTATAGTCAGTTTCATCATTTCTTAAATTTTGTATCATTGAAAATAGGTTTATCTCGTTATTTTTTCTTCTCGCGATAATACGCATGTAATTGGCGTGAACTTGTTAAATTGTGATTTTTTATATATCAAGCTACGTATATACAATTTTGTGTCAGCCTAAATGTTTTAATTGTTCGAATTTTTCTCTGCTATAAATTTCGAACATTTCGTGAAAATCAATGAAAATACTATGTCTAAAAAGGTCTCGTTTGCCCATATAAGGCAATAAAAGATGCCTGTTCTGTTTATCTGAAATAGATTGTTTTAACTTTACATCGAATAATGCTCAGCTTTTTCGATTTTTGTAACTATAGTCCATTTCGAAATTGTACTTTTATAGAAAATTATTTTATATTCCAAATATGGGTTTGCATTAACAGAGGTAATTGTTTAGTGGTATAAACTAGACACCTGTCCAACATCTGCATGGATAAGAACAGTACCGTAATATCTCCAGAAAACGGATTTTTTCTTCAGTTTTTTTCAAAAGGGGGGGATGGGGTGGTGTCCTTGAAAAAAAATATAAAAAAAAAATGAAAAGAACAGGGATATTTTTTTAATGTTAGTAGGAGTACTTGTATTAGGTGTGGGAAACTAGAAATTTATTTACGTGTCAATTCTGCGGTTCTGAGTAAAAGTATCGGCTACAAGTGCGCAAATACATTATATTCGGAATGCATCCAGTTGTTTACCCCAAGATGAAATTAAGAATTAATCGCAACAGTGCATACGATTGGAAGATAATCAAAACAAACGTAATATAATAAAAATCAATAGCGAACTGAAATTATATAAGATGTATTTCCTTATTATAGCTAAAATCTTGGACATTTTTCGGTCGAGGGTGTGAATGAGAATATTTCCCCTAAAAATACCGGGCTTTTTTAACCCCCATTTACTCAAAGATGAGCCGGATTTATTCATATATTTGGAAGATCTTTATACGGACAAGTCATATTTAGGACCCGTTGGGCTGAACTTTCGTGCAACTATTTTTAGAATTTTGTCAAACTTGGGAACCCCCTTATGGAAATAGCATTACAAATAATTGGGATCTTGTAACCCAAAACATGCACATAAGCTGTTACGCATATTATTGACACGTGTCTCTTTTGATTGAGACCAAATAGCAACAAGAGATTTTTAACATGCTAATCAAATAAATGATGGCCAAATCAAACATGAAAGGTCGTTGGATAAATTATTGACACGAAAATATGTATATCATCAAACTAGAAACTGTTAAGTAGTCGGAATGATAAGAGAGAGATATGGAAAATAGGACATTTTGTTTTTGATACGGACTTTATCCCGGCCAGTATAAAGTGATCCCGTTAGGGCGAGCTAGATGCGTTACGCCGGGATAAAGTCCGTATCAAAAACAAAATATCCTATATTGCTTTTATCGGTAATTCACAAAATGATAAAAACGAGCCTGTAAAAAATTGAAATAAGCTTAAATTTCTATTTTAGCACAGTTAATTTATTGTTTAATGCAATAATTTATATGCATTCTACGTTCAGCGTATTACGCGTATGAACACGACAAATAGTACAAAAGATGACGTCAACATAGCAACCGGCACGTGACGCCTTCAAAGTGGCCCGATATTTCCGTGTCCATTTTGGTGATATTGAGAATATCAGTCTCTGTAGATCAAAAGAAATTCATACAAATTAACATAATTTTTGTATGTAAACAATCATAATATATCGGGCAAAGTACTCTTACAAATACTGTCATCCATTGCCTGACAAAGGGACCAATGCAATAGACAATGTAACATATAAACGATCACAGGGCACTCATCGAGTTGTTTGTAAGAGAACTTGGCAAGTAAAATAGATGTGAAAATAAAATGCTGTAACTAATAAACCGACGAGAGAAGAATACAGAAGGAACAAAGATAGCAATTAGTATATAATCAATGTTAAGTTATCAATGCTCAATGACATTCTCCATGATAACAAAATACCGAGGTTACTATGATCTACTGTGGACGAAATACAGAAAAACAAGAATGTGAGACAGCCACAAGGCACAAAAATAAATACATATTATTCAAAACTAAGGCATTTACAGTGTGAACATCCGTCAAACCGAGAATGACATCAGGTGCTCCGGAAGAGAACACATGTTCTGCCACGCATGACATCTGACACTTGTCACATGGCAAGTGAGCCATACATCGATTTTCAAGATTTGTTGAGTAACTGAATGGTTATTGTCACTTTCTCAGGTTCATACAAGGGCTAGTTCAGAAAAAAGACAATAAGTCCTTTTTTTTCAGCTTCCGTTACAAAGATGGTGTTCTTTCTTAAAACAACTCTCAATTAAAGAATAACCTTCATCCTATATACCCAAATGAACTTGAAATTAAAGAGACCACTGATACACCATCATCATCATCATCATACTTAGACCCATACGTCTACAGTGACAGTGTGACGGGTGGAGCAGATCATGCTTACCCTTCCGGAGCACCTAATGATACCTCAGATTAAGGATTAGGGATTCACACTGCTAACAAGACGGAATTACTAAATGTGAAATAACGTACCGTGTCTTGTGTTTCTTGTTCCTTTGTCTCTGCCATTTCTGAAAAAAAAAATACATTACATTAAAAGATATCTTTATATTGTCACTTGGTTGTTTTATGTACAGTGAAATTGCAATATTATATTAAAGTGAAATGGTCAACAATAGATACAATTACATCTTTAATTACAACAATTGAACTATTGCATATTTTTAGGAATTCTACATAATCTTGCAGCATTTCAATAATTTAAGGAAAAGCTGTAGGATAGACAAACTGAGTACCAAAAAGGCGACAAACATGTTGACAGACAATTATCTTTCTATTGCAGTAAGTGATTCAGGCAACCAATAAATAAAGTGCCGGGAACTTAATATTGACTACGTTTTTCTCAAAGATTCACATATCGCAAATGTTGAAATTTTTTGCTGGTAAAAAAAACTTTCAGAAGGTACTGTAAATTTATGGAGACGGCCATTTTGAAAAAAAAAAAAAAAAAAAAAAAAAAAAAAAACATTTGAAAGACCATATTCACATTAAGGCGAACAAATAACCAATAATATTTAAAGGCAAAGCCAAAATCAGAATATGACTGAGTTTTGAAAGATTTTCTTTAATTGGGTAATGCAAAGTAAGTGAGAACCGAACCGTCAGTCTAAAAAGAACAATCCAAGGACAATGGCAACGTCGGAAAAACAAAAAAACGAAGACATAACATGAGCATGACACAGAAAAGAAAATGAAGACACGCACATATACAAAAATGAACAACACGGACCCAATAAAAACCATGGGTGAGATCAGGTGCACCGGTAGAGTAAGCATCTCCTGCTTCTTATAAGACACCCGCCGTGTTGAACATGTCAACTCCGGTAGTAAAGTCAAATCCGGTAGAGGAAAAACAAACTTTACTGGCAAAGAGAAAGATCTGTTGTCATCTGGGAAACAGATATCTCATAGCGGTCCACAAGATCGTGATGTCGACCGTAAAACTTCTGTAGTGATGACCTCAAGTTATGGGCAACATACCCTTGCTTAAGTAGCCTATTTGTAAGCAACCGAGCTCCATCAAGGTAGTCACTGTATCGACCACAGGCCCTTGAGTAGCGAATGAGTTGGGAGATGTAAACTCCGTATGCTGGTGCTTTTGGAATGTTGCTACAAAGAAAGGGAAAGTTGACTATTGGAAAAGTGAAGTCATCACGTTTGTCATATAGCCTAGTTTGTAGTGTACCTCTTTTGTCAATTTCAAGATGAAGGTCAAGGAACGAGGCTGATGTGGAAGTATCTGTAGTATCCTTAATTTCTAGCTCTTTTGGATAGATAAGATGAAGAAAATCACCAAAGCGAGGATTGTTTAGTGATAAAATATCATCTATATAACGGAAGCTGAAATTAAAGGACTGGGCCAGTTTTTTATCTTTATTTTGAAGAAGCCCTTGGATGAATTCAGCTTCATATGAGTGGAGAAATAGATCGGCTAAAAGAGGCGCACAGTTTGTGCCCATTGGAATTCCGATAGTCTGTTGAAAGACAAGTCCTCCAAACTGGACAAATATATTGTCGATCAGAAACTCTAACATTTTAATCACTTCTTCCTCTGTATATTTTTTCTGTGATTCTGAGTCGTATCTCACAAAGTATGCTTGTTCTCTGCCTATAACAATGTACTTATATCTTTGTTCGCCGTTCTTGCAAATTTCAAATAATATCGATTTTCTGACCATTATACAGGTTAATACGCTCAAGTATTAACATTACAGCAGCAGGGGCGACATCCCAATGCTAATCAATAAACAAATCCCGAAATTACTGTAAATATGTATTCTGCAGATGGACATTTCGAAATTTTCCTTCAGTGCAACTCAAATCAAAACATATTGAAGACAATGAAGATAAAGACATCAGTATTGAATTTAATTAATATATCACTGATCGACCATTAATTTGTTATATGAAAAAGAGAGGAAATGGGATATATCTCAAGGAGACAACATCCCATATCCAGGTTAAATAACTATATACCGAAGTTACTGTGAATTTATATTCTACATATGCACTTTTCGACAACTTATGTCTCTTCAGTGCACATGAGATCTAAACGTTTGGAAGACCATCAAATCAAATATGTTAAAAAACTGATAGAGAACAAATACCAAATATGATCTTAATGTAAAGCCAACATTAGCTAAGGACAGAGCTTTGCATAAGGGAGAAACTCATTAGTTTTCAACAAAATTTACAAAATTTTTTAGATATTGCAAGGTTTGAAATTAAATCAGCTTTTGGGTCAGCACTGAAGTACTGACTACTGAGCCGGTGAATACCCTCGGGAACTAACAGTCCATCAGCAGAGGTATCGACCCAGTGGTACAGTCCCTTGATCAGTCAACATTCCCTTTTGACTGGTCGTTGGACTGGTGAACGATCTCTGAATGATTGCTGAATCATGACTTTTGACGGCTGACGGATAGTAAAATTAACTGATGACAGAAGAATGATAGGACTCGTTACTCTTGATTTATGACGGATGACGAATAGAAAGAAAAACTAATTAATTATGCACTGATGATCGGTGACGGATGACTCGTGACGTACTTCTGTTGACTGTAACGGGTAAAAAAATAACAGCTAAATGAATCTCACAGAACGTTGATTTATAGTACCTGATAGATCGAAAGTCATTATAAATGCATGCATCTGATAGTTCTAAGTAATTCAAGCGACTTGCAACTTGTAGTTTAGTGCTTATGCTGACATTTTGAATTACAATTCTAGTCACCTTTTCCAGAATTTATGGTATTTTTGGAGATTGTTTTCCCAATTCACATTCAAAATTCCATTAATCAGATATTTTTTACCAAAAATTTGTAGGACTATCGGGTCAAAAGTAAAATCCAAAGAGAGACGTGAAACTGTTTAATTCTGCGTCTGTGATGATAGACTGCTGATACAAAGATCAGATCATATATATATACCATTATTAACAACATAATTCATATCAAGAATGTACATTACATTAGTCCATGGGCTGAAATAACCCCCCGTGCACCCCCCCCTACTTCCGAACCCCATCCATTTTTTAAGTCCGTATACATCCCCTCTTCAAAATAAAACATGTTAACACGAGCATAACCTGCACGCACCTGTGGAATTTGGCCCATTTTAGACCCACCTACCAAAATTTTGGAAAATTTCGTTTTTCGTTCAAGTTTTTTTTCAGTTGCTTCAAAATGTTAACCAAATGCTTTCCAGTTATAAAAACGGGGTATCAAATGATTGCTTTTTGTATGAGCTTTACAAAGAACCAAAGTTTTAACAATTTCTATGCCTATGACGTTCCATAGCGCAATTAAACGTACCCCTACCCCAATGAAATATTGACGAAAAAACTGATATTTTCATTGAAATTGCGTAAGTTTGATGGTCTTGAGAACCCCGCGGTGCATCTCAATTCCCGATTCTGAAAATTGTTTTTAGCTTTTTAATCCATTTTCTTCAATATAAAACATGTTAAGACGATGTAAACATATTTTAAATGACCAAAATTTTATTTTCAAATAGACCAAATACATGGACCTTTGAATTTCGTTTTTGAATAAGTTTTGTCTTTCATTTGCCTTATATTATTTTTTAGTGAACAAATATCATTTAAAATAGGAATCAAAAGCTTATTATATTTGCTTTAAAACCATTACAAATAATGGCTACTTTTAGGTAATATAAACATCATACATCAATATAACTTACCCCTACCCCAACAAATTTACTCTAAAATTGTCATTTTTTGTCTATTTTCGCATAAAAATAATCAGAACACGCAAAATGTGTGTTGTATATAACAATGTTGCATGCATAACATTATGATTTGGTATTATAACAGCCATTTGTCGAATTAAACTCAATATTTCGCCCGAAATTGATGAAAAATGGGAATTTTTAACATTTAAGAATTGTCCAAAGTTCACTGTTAAACCGTTATATATGCCAAATCTGGAGGATATATCTGCAGATATGCCAATTATTTTTACCAAGCAATACATTAGTTGTCTCAGAACATTGTTTAGATAAACAATGAGTGTTTAATGTGACTCTAAATACCGAAAACCTTACCCCTACCCCAACAAATTTTCCCTAAAATTGCCAATTTTTTGTCAAAGTTTGCATGGAAATAACCAGAACACGTGAAATGTGCGTTGTATATGACAATGTTGCATGAATAACATCATAATTTGGTATTTAAACAGCCATTGGTGGACTAAAACTCA
>MJUU01063398.1:22712-52029 GCA_002080025.1 Modiolus philippinarum | reverse complement strand
ATTTGAGACTAGAAGTGGAATTTCTCAAAACTAAATGGAATATGTTAAAGTTAAAAAACGTTACTCTTTACAAAAAGTTTCGAGCATTCTGACAAGAAATCATTGTGTTCAACAATCCACTAAATGTTGGTTTCAATCAGATTAAAGATGTGAGAAGTGGTGCCCACAGAATGCACTTGACGAAATTGTAAGTTAAAGTAGAAAAACTGTGAGTAAAACTCACTTATATAAGCTCCCTCCTCCATTTGATCACAGAAAAAAAATCAAGCCAAATCAATTTGAAATAGCTGGTGTACAATGGCTATATGCACTGAACATTCTTTGAAGTTTCATTGAATTTAATCAAATCTAGGAGGAGTTGTCGCCACAAAGTGTGCACCCATATTGCGGACGGAAAAACGAACGTCGGAAGGACGGACGAACGAACTCAATGATCATTATATACCACCAGCTAAAGCGGTGGGTATAATAAAGTTATTTCTTTAAAAAAGATGTCTAGCATTCTCTCAACATAATATGCGCAACTAGATGCTGTGGTAAAAAGTTCAGTGATCATTGGTTGTAATCGGAACAGAGATATTTTGTGTCCAACGATCCTGCGAAGTTTTTTAGGGGAAGATTGACTAAGTTAATCTTTATTTAGTGCTATGTACCATAGGTTATGTTATAAATAGCCAAGGTAAATTTTGAAATATAGACTTAAGATATAATTAAAGGTCATTGACCATGTCAGACAGTGCGCAAACCCCATTTTAAATGTGTTTACAGAAAGCAAGCGTGCGTTGCCACATGGTGCATTGCGGCGCTTAAAACATTTGAAGACGAACGGACTGACGACTAATGCAAATAACATGAATAACCAACCTGGATTTCAAATCTAAAGCAACCACAGTGTGATCTAGCTAGAAACATTACATGTATGGGTTTAAAAACATATCCTGCTCTGTTTAAAGTACCTGTAATGTCAATCTGCGAAAGCTGAACATTTCCGTTCACTTTTTTGACCTCATTTCTTTGAATAATAACTAAATACCGAAGTTACTGTGAATTTAAATTCTGCATATGCGCATTTCGACAACTTATATCTCTTGAGTGCAGATAAGATCTAAATGTTCGGAAGACCATAAACTCAAAGATGTGTAAAGCTGAAACAGAACAAATAACCAATATGATCTAAATGTAAAGCCAAAAGTAGCTAAGGACAGAGCTTTGCATGAGGGAGATGCTCCTTATATTTCAACAAAATTTACCAAAATTAGGTATTGTAAGATTTCAAATGGAATCGGCTTTCGGGTCAGCACCGAAGTACTGACTACTGGGCTGGTGCATACATTCGGGGACTAACAGTCCACCAGCAGTGGCATGGACCCAGTGGCAACAAATAACTAAATACCGAAGTTACTGTGAATTTAAATTCTGCATATGCGCATTTCGACAACTTATGTCTCTTCAGTGCAGATAAGATCTAAATGTTTGGAAGACCATAAACTCAAAGATGTTTAAAGCTGAAAGAGAACAAATAACCAATATGTGAATAACCTCGGGGACTAACAGTTTGAATAATATAAATAAGTGCCGTAGAATTGCTGAAGCGACGACAGAAACAAATAAGTTTTCCCAGACTTTGTAATTCTGTTAGTGTTTATATAAAAACATCGAACATATTCAGGAAGGTATTTTCGCCATTCAAGAAGTATGTTCTATACAATTGTATTTTAGACAGTGCATGAACCTCAATTTAAGGTTTTTAGAATTGCAATTTTACAATCATATAAAATGTAACAGACTTTTACTTTCCTGACCATCACAGGTTTGTGTAGAAAAAAACCTTTAAGAATTAAAAAGAGAATGTAATTTGTCCTTTGACACTAATAATTTGTACATACCTTGCATTATGATAAACAGAATGTATCTTTTCCAATTCTTCAGCACTGTCGAAAGTCATTAACTCTACACCTTTTGTTTCAGCATACTTAATAAACGACTTTTGCTTACACGTATTAGCATAGATTATTTTCGAAGGATGCACAGCAAGATCTAAGACTGTCTCAATTTCTGACTGAAATATGAAGTAGATTGATTATTTTGTTTGGCATTAGTAAGCAGTATTTTAGATAATTCATGCTGGAATTGTTATGTAATAGAACAAGTTCAGAATGTGACACTGCTGTTAAATACTCTGAAGCATTTGTCTTTTTTTAAACCATTTGAATAAGAATCACTTAAACTTACAATATAAAGTATTCTAAGCTTATTTTGGCTATCATTTAGATCTTTTTGGGGGGAGGATTTGTTCTCTTTCAGATCTAAAAAAGTGTTGGTTCATTGTCCTTCAAACGTTTTGATCTGATTATCAATGAAGAGACATAAAATGTCGAAAAAGTGATATACAGAAACTAAATTTACAGTTATTTCAGTATTTATATGTTGCTAAAATTGTACTCCAATGCCTTAATTAGTAAGAACCGAATTTTGACAATATAATCATTCTAGATAATATAAGCCATAACATCGATACGAAAGGTGGTTTGATAAAAATCGTAGCACCGTTAAACACTGTATTATATATCTGCTATTTGCCAAAACATTACTTATCAGCCATCATCTGCCAGAAGCATGTGCCTATATCTATAGGAAACTCTGAACTCCTGAAAAGAGTGATAGTTTTGACTTGCATGTTTTTGAATCAATATTGATTTCTCATCTCTTTGACTATTCATTCAATACAATGAGGGATTTTTCAAAAGAGTGAAATAAATATCTTAAATACTTGTATCAAATAATCTGAAACAACTGTTACAGTTACTTCTGAAGAATGCAAAAATAACGTTTCTTTTTCCAAAATGAAAACTAGACTTTTCAGTAAACCCAAACTTGATTTACATGACTTTTGCATACCCAATTTTGCTTTGCTCTATACCTTTATCGCCTGAGTAATAAGGTTTACATTATGATTTTTTTTTTATCTTCAGTTCTGTTTGTCTTAATCTGTGTTCCTTCTCTATAGCCGTATTGTTGGGATTTTTTATATACTTTGGAGTTTTTCATTGGGTCTTGCTTCTGTGATGCATTTTTATATTTATTGAAACAGGAAAACGATTGGCAATTTACGGCAATTTCTCCACGATTTCATGCTGTTTTAAACACAGTCCACATGACAACTGCTTTGAGGGATGACTGATATCGAAAGATATAAGAAAATGAAAGGTAATGACGTATTCACTTTATACTTACGTTATAGATTCATAACGTTTAGACGACAATGCTAAAGACTTCGAGTAGTGGCAAGTGGTGATAAATTATCGATAGTCGATATATTATCGATAGTAAATATATAATCGATGGTATATGAATAATCGATAGTAGGCCTGATGAAGGATAAACATCTTGCTTAATATAACATATCGCAACATTCAGTGCTTCTCGTCATAAATCAAAAACTTTGTTTCTTTAAAGTGTAATAATAATAATGTATAATAATATTTCACTTATATAATTAACCATGAAGAAAATTTTAATGGACCAACTCAATAGTTCCGTACTTAAGCATTTTCGAAAACCGATTTTATCGCGAAATGAGGAAAATTTCAAAATTACAGAATTGTGAAGAGCCGCAATCCTATGATATTACAATATATCTAAATTTAACAGTTTTGTTTTCAACTAAGGCGTATCTGTAGTTGATTTGGATTTGTGATGAAGAACAACAATAAAAGAGTTGTTTCATTGCTTGGTTCTATCATGTATTTGTAGAGGCTCTGTCATATGTACATTTACTCCATACTGTTTCATTGTTTATTATATTAAGTGTATCTATTTTGTCGTCCGGAATCGGCCCTTTCACACCTTTCAATGTTATATTATTGTCTATCCTGTGTGTGTTTAATAAAACTTTATTATATATACTGAACATCACAAAAAGCACCACTTACATTTACTTCTTTGTAATGTAAAATTCAAGAGCAAATATCTCTTCAAATACTGGTTTGATTATGTTGAAATTTTTTAACATGTCTCTGTTATAGTTTGGTGCCCATTTTCTACACTTTTTTACCAAAACAGGAAAAAAATGAAGAAAAACAATGAAAACTGAACCTTTTTTGCTAATAACTGTAAAACACGAATACAAGTCAATTCAAAGGAGAACATTTCTTTGGCATTTGTTTTCGTACCAGCACAATAAAAATTAATGTTTTTGCTTAAAAATGAGATTTGGCAAAACTCGACTTCCAAGTTTTTGACATTTGCAATTAAAAATATATACGAGAAATCGATTTAGATAAAATATTAAGGTAGCTCAACAACATGAGCAAGTTGTACGTTTTTTTCTGATGTTCCGTTTATACTATTGGATGTTTATTCATTTATTTAATTATTTTTATTACCTTGCTTGCACAATCAAAAGATAACCCAATGCTTGCCAGGAATTTGAGAACTGGACGCAAATGGTTTGCTTTCACCGCTGCAATATATATCAATAAGATCAAAAGCTTATGAATTAATATTTATTCTAATATGACAGCATTCAAACCCGTGGTAAAATTACAGTTACTTATGGGCAACGTCATAAACAAATGACGGTACTTTTGATAAAGTCATAGATAATTTTACATCAGTTCTTGCATTTTCACAGACCAAATAGCGACATAAAATTGCGTTTCATCCATGTGTACTAGAAGGAATTCTCCTAACCGGAACTTTGTGTGTCCTATTAGAATCGAAATAATTAACAGTAGCCATATATTTATATTATTCTTACTTCGGGCTTGCATTTTATTGTGATATTATTAGCCATAAAGTGGTGCCAGCCCATGGTAAAAATAATATAAATATATGGCTACTGTTAATTATTTCTTAAATATAATAATGAAGCAGTCCAATACGGAAAAAAATCCGTCACTTACATGTATGAAATTCACCTAAGCATAAGACATAAATAATGTATATGCATCATGCAGATGGAAAAGTGCAGAAATCACAAAATTAATCAGAAATTTCGTATGCATTTAACTTTTGCTAGTCAATCTATTTCCGTTCGGTCTCCAAAATATGTTTCGTCTGTTTCTGCCGGAACGGAGGACAAGTGCAGGAAAAACTACAGGATTGGTTATTTCAGATCTCTCAAAATAATTATTCTGAAGCAAATTATGGATTATGAAAATTGTCAGATACGTCTTTATGTGGTTAGAATATATAGGCAAAAAGCGACTTCAAGATAAAGAACAACAATAAAAGCGTTGTTTCATCGGTTCGTTTTACCATGTATTGAAAGCGAATTGCCTCGTTTGCAATTACTCATTATCCTTTCATTGTATCAGTTAAGATTGATTTTGATTAACATATCCATGTGATTTTTTTTATCATTTTTAACATGCTTTATATTACACAAATATTAAACTTTATATAAACAAAAAACATTTGATGTCTATAAGGTAAATTGTGAGAATCATATATGTTACTATCATAAGGTACCGGTAATCTATGTTTATAGAAGAACAAATGTCAAAGATTATAAAAATTAATGTCAAACCGAACTACATTTAAATTCACCTTATAAATTCATACGCCGAGTGAATCAAATAGAACAAAAACGTGTAATTGGTATTATAAATGTAAGAATTTAATTACTTATCATCAAATTAAAAGAATTATAAGGATTAAACCCCCGTTTGAAAGGAATTTAAAGGAGTATAAACGGGACCAATTCACTCACAAACATATCATAAAAGTCCTTCGGACTTTTATTTGTTTGTGAGTGAATTGGTACCGTTTATACTGCAATAAATTCCTTTAAAATGGTGTTTAATCCTATAATAACGATAACTGGATGTCTTGATAAACTTGGGATATTACTCAGTAGTATATTTATCCAGCAACAAAGTGCTGGAACAAGTTGACATTAAATTATGAGTTTATAAAAGGATGCCATTAAACTGCACTTATTAGTACACATGTTCCATAACCTAAAAAAACGATCTATATGACGATCTTCAGCTGATTAAGCCAACACCTTTGATTTGAACTGTTTGAACAAAGTGTTTCACTTTATGTTTTACATTAATTTAAAGTATCTATACAGATACGCTTAAAAGCTTTAGCAATATGTGTTATTTTGAAAATAATTTTTGATTTATAAAGATAAGGAATTTGCATCCAGTATTCAGTGTATGCTTAATCGAAGTATGTGAAATAATTTTCTTTCGTTCATAAATAATGTTTACGTGCCAGACATCTGATTATTTGTATAATTTTTGTTTATTTACCATAGAATGGTTCTACTGTAGGGAAACATGTCTTCCACAGATAATACTTCTTCAGAATATCACCAAAGTCGCCGATAAAAAAGGCATCTTCTTCCTATAGGTAAATATAGTGTTTAATTGTGTATTTTGCAGATTGCATGCAAAAGATACATGCTTAAAAGATAGTAATATAATCAGAAATGTGATAGATAACACCGGAATATATTTTGACAACAAACCTGAAAACCATACATTTTTCTCGAAATTCAATTCGTCAAGGAAGGCTTGGACGCTTCAAACCTAACAGTTCACCTTACTTCAAAGATCGGTCTATTATTTAGTATTCCTACAATTACCATTTACACACCATTTACATTCGCAGACGAGTATTGTATGATTTCAAAATTGATGACTTTACTGCAAGCCAAACCACCTGACTGTACTTGCTTCTCTACCTCTTTCAATATTGATCGACTGACCACGTTATAATTGGTGACCTACTTCATACTATGAGATATCCTTTCGAAAGTTTCTGAATTGTAAACACCAGCACAACAACTTGAAGTACAACTTTTGATTGGATGGATGCACTTAAATGAGGAGTACGTTAGAATGCAGAGGAAAGAGTTAAAAAGTTGACCAATTGGATCAGATCCATAAAGTATTTAGTTGTGAATAATATTCGGTGCTTGAAAACAACTTCCCTCGTCGTAAAAACTTAGAACAACTTTCAAGAAACTTACATCACTGTCCTTGCAGATAAAGCCTCTAACACCAGACTGTTTGTGTGTTAGAAACACTATCTCGACTGCCTTGTTTTGGGAGATGGATAATGACATTTTATCAGGAAACCAGCCTTATACCCCATTATTATATCAAGAAACCATACTTCAGTTTTAACATCATTTAGCATCAAGGCGTATCATGAAAACCGTCAACCCCCTACATCAACTGGGTACCTAAATTTTAAAATATTCCTACATTCAGTGGTTCATTCCGGGTCGTCAAGATACCCCACTTAGCCTCTTTCTAAGATCCATTTGTCGGAACTGTTAATTTGATAAAGTGTTGTGAATCAAAGGTGGTCTAGATAATTCCTGAACAGTTTTTCTCAACCAATATTACATATTTTCTTAAAGTAATTTAAGTGAGTTAAGAGAAAAAAATATAGGTTGTTGATACTAAGTATTTACGAAAGGATATGGACGAAATGAATATGAGACCATAACACATATGTTAACTCCTACTGCAATAATTTTAATTAATGAGCTGTATGACCATTTCGGAAATTAATTCCTCATCAGCAGCACTAGAACTCCATAATTTACGGTCTTTTTTTTAAAATAAATAAATAATCAAATATCGAGTTACTGTTAATTAATTTTTCTGCATATGCGCATTTCGAAAACTTATGTCTCATCAGTACAGATCAAACCAAACATTTGGAAGTCCATCTACCGAAAAACGTGTAAATCTGATAGAGAACAACTAACAAAAAGGATCTAAACGGAAAACCAAAATACAGCCAAGGACAGAGCTATGCATGAGTGAGATACCCCTTAGTTTAAACAAAATTTTGTAAAATTTTGATATTGCATGTTTCAATTAAGTCGGTCGTCGGGTCAGCACAAAAGTACTGACTACTGGATTGGTGAATACCCTCGGGACAAACAGTCCACCAGCAGAGGCATTGGCCCAGTGGTAATAAATAACAAAATAACGAAGTTACTGTTAATTCATTTTTCTGCATATGGGCATTTCGACAACTTATGCCTCATCAGTGCAAATAAACCAAACATTTGGAAGTCCATTTACCAAAAAACGTGCAAATCTGATAGAGAACAAATTACCAAAAGGATCTAAACAGAAAGCAAAAATTCAGCCAAGGACAGAGGTATGCATGAGGGAAATACTCCTTAGTTTAAAACATATTTTTGTAAAATTTTGATATTGCATGTTTCAATAAAGTCGGTTTTCGGGTGAGCACAGAAGTTATGACTACTTGGAAAGTGATTAAAAATTTAGAGGGAAACTGAACTCCTGTGAGTTAGCATACCTTTACATCATAAGCAATCTTTATCCCTAAACGAATGTGATTTAATGAAATTTTGTCAGAATGCTGCTAAAGACGTATAAAATTAAATTATCAAACCAAATATAGGGGTTCGTTGGCAAAAAGATATAATGCTTTTGAATAGATATAACCGGGGAGGGGTTCAGAAAATCTGACAGAAATACCAAAACGAGACCAGCGAGCATCCTTAACAAGAATACATCTGCCTATCAGGCTTACAAAGTGTACATCGTTAATCGTTAATGTTAAGTATGTAGTTTATACAGTGATTTTTTAGTAGAGCGAGCTGCTGAGTCAGAGACTGGTAAGTTTATGTAACTTTAGTTTGAATTTATTTGGCCGTCACCATTACCTCATTGATCAATGTGTCAGTGTCCCAAATGAAAACGGACATTTTCAGCTAGATTTCACGTCTGCAAAGAATTGACACTACCGTTTTTGACTGAACCATGGATTGACTCGCTGACTGTGTGTCATGTGCCGTAATTACTGTTATCTAAATTTATAGTAAATTCTAAAATCTAAGGATTAACTCCCTCCATCGTAGTTTTGTCCTGAGCTATATTTGATATTACTGGTGATACGGATTTCGTTTGGTTTTATGCATTTTAAACATTTTTTGAAATTATGGATTTCCTTTGTTTTGGTTCTAGTGCTGATGATGAGGAATTAAGAAATGGCCGTACAGCTCATTAAAATTATTGCAGTTGGAGTTATGTGCTATGGTCTAATGTTCATTTACTCTATATCTTTTCGTAAAATATTCCCCTTAAGGGTATATTATGTCACTGTCGTCATTTATTGGTTTACATCGAAAGTGTCTTAATTGAATGTCATGTTTTTATTTTCGTGTTTTTGTGCTTGTCTTTTTTCTGTGCTAAAACCAAAGATTATTGTTGACAAGAGGCTCTCAAGAGCCCGTATCGCTCACCTGGGCCATAGCTGACACAATATGTCAAAATAATCCCAACTTTTCACGGTCTCATTTTCAAGTTTGATGATAGACATTGATGTTATTCGATTCAAAATTAAACTATGTTCCCCATTGGCAGCTATTTTTGATGGGGCGTAGACAGACTGTTAACTTTCTTGAAGAAGACCATCTAAGGATCATTGTGCCTCACTTTAGTTCCAATTGGCTTAGTATTTTCAGAGGAGATCTCTGAATGATTTCCCATGGGGTCCAAGGTTGAACAATGTTCTCTGCTGACTGCCATCTTGGATGCTATACGGACATGCCGGACACATTTTATGAAGGGGACCAAGTAAGGACCATTGTGATCAAGTATGATTCCAATTGGCCATGTACTTTCAGAGGAGAAGATCTTTGAATATGTTTCCCTATAAGGTCCAATGTTAAAACCACGTTCCCCATTGGCGGCCATCTTGGATATGATGTGGATTTACCCAACACATTTTTTAAAAGGGGCCACCTAAGGACCATTGTGACTAAGTTAGGTTCCCATTGGTCCAGTATTTTCAGAGGAGAAGATTTTTGCAATATTGTTCAATTTTCGACAAAGTTCCCCGTGTTGGGGCCATCTTGGATGAAGTGCAGAAGTGCTGGACACAGTTTTTAAAAGGACCATCCAAGGACTATTGTGACCAAGTTTGGTTCAAATTGCCGCAGTGGTTTAAGAGAAAAAGATCTTTGAATGCTTTCCAATAGGGTCCAATGTTAAAACCGCGTTCCCTGCTGGTGGCCATCTTGGATATGATACGAACTTGCCAGACATTTTTTTTTAAAAAGGGGCCACCTTAGGACCATTTTCACCAAGTTTGGTTCCAATTGGCCCAGTAGTTTCAGAGGAGAAGATCTTTGAATATAAGGTCCATTTTTCGACAAAGATCCCACTGACGGCCATCTTGGATGGCGTGTTGACTTGCCGGACACATTTATTAAAGGGGACCACCTAAGGACTATTGTGACCAAGTTTGGTTTCAATTGGTCCAGCGGTTTCAGAGAAGATGTTTGATTGAAAAATTTGCGACAGACCAAGATCACAAAATCTTAACATCGCAGAGCCAGGCTATGAAGCCTAATTGCTGTTTAATAATTTAACAGGACATGATATATGCATGGCAGGCTAACAAGATTCACTGCAGGACAATATCCATTTATATACGAAATTTATTAAAATGTGAAATAAGTAAAGATTAAGGAAGTATTTTTGCAGAAAATTGTAAAAATTTGTATAAAAACACTTTTTTTTTTGCTCTTGATTATGTAACAAATAATTTTTTAAATAAAGTAATAGCAGGGAATTTCTCTAAAACTTAAACATGTTAAAAGAGGAAAGTAAACCAAAGAAGATTTGAAAACAGAATTTAAATCGAAATAACCCATAACCACATATGGCATTGAATTTTTTTTTTGTGAAAAACAGTAAACAACTTCTACATAGGCATTTGGATTTTCTTCAAAATTTCAGAGATTGTAGATCTTGATATACTGATTATTTCTTCTATAAACACTTTACCTCTATCTGTTATAGTTTTTGAATAAAAAAATGCATAAATTTTGAAAATTTTACGGAAAAGGGCTGTAACTCTGAGACGGGTGTTCCGATTTTCTTCAAAATTTCAGGGCAGATAGATCTCAGCATTCGTAACAATTTTATCCCGTCAGATTTTTGATATCTGCAATGGTTTTTTGAGTTATTTGCCAAAAAACAGCAATTTACCCCTATGTTCTATTTTTAGTAACAGCGGTCATGTTGTTTGGTCTGAAGACTAACCGAACTTATTTTTTAAACTACATACCCTGGTGATGACCCTGGCCAACTTCGGATTAAATTAGCCCAGTGGTTTCAGAGAAGAAGATTTTTGAAAAAAGTTTACGACGGACGGACGGATAGACGACGGACGCAAAGCGATGGCAAAAGCTCACCCTGGCATAGCCAGGTGAGCTAAAAATAAAGCGTCGTTAAACAATTAACAGTACATATTGCATTAGGTAGTCTTGCACTGGAACCAGATAATAGGATATTGGATGTTCAAGACATTTTTGCTACTATATAGATAACACAACAAGATCCCGTTCTTTACCATATTTTATCTATTTCAGAAAGTCAAATTTTAGAATTCAAATTGCGAGCGAGGATTTTTTAAATTTTAACTATGACTATCGAGAGTGGATAAGATATGGTAACAATCAGGATCAAGTAGTATTGATTTTACTCTAAATGATACATAATAACACAAAAAATGTATTCAGAATAGATATGGTGGGAAAAGCACAGGCTTTATTCAACATAATATATGTCGGATATGAAATTAATTATACCTTAGTACATGATCATAACTTCTAAATTTTCTAAAATGAAGTTATTTTTTTCACCTTTTCCAATTTTGTAACTATTTACCGGTCAATAGTTTCTCAGACTATTGACTGACATTGTCAATATTCTTACAGGACTTTTTTGTTGCTTCCCTATTTGATATAACATCTGATGATAATTTAGAATGCTCTGACATCATTGTTTCCAAGTGACAACTCTTAACTGGCTATGAAATTTAAGTGAACACTATTCACTTTGCAGCAGAATAAATTTTGTTGATGAAAAAAGAGTTAATTATTATGTTTAAATGAGAATACAAAATTAAAAAGAAAATACTGGTAATGAGAGAATCGTTATTCAAAGATTTAAAAAAATTGTAAATCGTTTTTTTTTTGTAAACAACGGCAGTTGAATACCGAAGGAATGAGGGAAGTGATGATTACAAAAATCAAAGTCCAAAGACATGGCAACAACTGGAACAGAGAGAAAAATAAAAGCAAAACGAGGCGGGAGACAACCACAAAGCACGGAAATAAAAGGCGACATCAAAAATTATTATAGGATTAAACACTCATTTTTAGGAAATTATCTATGTATAAACTCCGGCAGCTCACTCACAAACTGAATAAAATCCGAAGGACTTTATGTGAAGTTTGTGAGTGAGCTGCCGGAGTTTATAAATACATAATTTCCTAAAAATCATTGTTTAATCCTTATAATTCCAATTTTGTACGTTAAAAACTGTTAACGACGTCTTTTATTGCTGCACTATATTTTTGCGGAGCAGATTAATGGGCAAACAGAAATATCGAAAAATATTTCCGTTTGCTACCCATGACGTTGACCAATGAAAATGAATGTTACATTATTTGAAATATCTGTTTGGTAGCTGATTGGTTTATATATAATTAATTACTTATAGACTGCTCAATTCTGATTCTCATTGGATAAAAATCATATTGATAAATCAGAATGTTCTGAAATCATTGTTTCCAAACTTGTTATTCAAATTGCAGTGAACACTATTCACTTTTCTTGTTGATGAAAATTGATGTAACTGTTTATGTTTCAATAAAAATTTAAAGATGATTTAGAAATTGTGAATCTCGTTTTTTTTTGGTATAATAAAACACTTATAGTCTGTTTTTTTTGTGTTTTGTTTTGGGTTTTTTTTTGTGAATAGCAAATTGTTTGTCCCCTTTATCCTAACTATAGCTATTGGCCGTTATATTTTGATTTTGTCTTCGTTTCTAATATTTCTTGCATAGATTATCCATGTAACTGCCTCTGTACTAAAAAAGATTTACTGATGTTTTTGGTGCTTTTACCACGGTACTGTTTGAGGGTCAGAAAAGTAAGTCGTACCAACAATTTAACTGATTTTGTCTGGGGATATAACTAAATTACATAATCCAATCAGCTACCGAACAGAAATTTTAATTACACAGATAACAAGATTACAATCACAAGTCACAATTCAAAAGCAAATTCTACAAGAAAAACGCAAATAAAGCAGAAGAGGAAAACCGATAGGAACTTGATACAGTTGGACTTGGTGTCGAAACTATTAGAAAACAGCAGTACGGTTTAGTTCAACCGGTTAATGGATATCTAAACCTCTCCTTTCTTTGTCCTGTTTTCTTATTGCATAAGAAGCATAAAACTACTAAATGGGGGTAATAACAGAATTGTCAAGAGACAAAGTCAGAGGGGAAAAAAAGACAAAGAAGGTAGAAACCACCGGAACAATAATCAGCCACAATGGTCCTGACTTGGTATATCTTGGCATGTGCATTTCAAAAAATGATTGGTCAATTAGTTTTATGGCTTTCCCTTCCCATCCATTGCGGTAGTGTACGGTAGTTACTCAACAGCAATTGCCATTGAAAGGTAGTTGACTGCAATAAGAAATGTTCATCTAAGTACTAAGTAAAAAGTGAATCTTAATCACATTGAGGACCAAACCTTGGGTAATGGTAATGTGTAATTGTAATGCAATGTAATAATACATTTTTTTCGTGTAATGCAAAGTAATTTGTAGTGTAAGCTTTCTGCATTACAATTACATGTAATGTAATGATTACTTTTGTAAAGAATGATGTAATGTGTCCATTACATTACATTACATTCCATTACATGTTTGTCTTGAATCAAACTGAAGAATAAAAAAAATAAAATGGTAAATAAATACTTATAATAAAGCTATCAATAAAATAAAACAAACATTGAATAAAAATTTGGACATTAACTGAAGAGAAATGTAGAAAAAATTATTTGAAAAAATGAAGATAATATTTTCCAAATTTTTAATTTGATATATATTCTTTTTGCTTTGTTTCCATTTATTTTCTACAGACTTTTTGGCAAAAAAGTAAAAATAAACATAGTGAACATTTTTGACATCAAATCACTGATTAACAAGTAATGTTTTTACAGCAATCAAATTGATTTGTCCTTATTAGGCATTATACAGGATAATCACCATGATGACATGCCAATTAATTTCCTTTTAAACATCTTAAGGTCATGAAGGTAGATATAGAACTTATATTAATTATCAAACAACAAAAATACATGCATATTTAAATCTAGTAGCTTTGTGCAGTGGCCTTTTCTGACTGTGAAATAATACTTCAATGTTTCAAATATCATAAAATTAATTGCATATATAAATAGCAGATTATACCAAGCAGACCAAAATCACAAGTTCAAAATGGCAGAAGACAATTTATCAATAGCTGGAAAGGTAAACTTTCTGGATCTTTGTTCTCTTGGTGACATTTTTTGAAACCTCAATGATTATCAAATGCAGTTGAAATGTAAACCATATAAAGTTCACAGAGTTGACTAGTAGTGGTCTATGTAGTTGTGTTTTTGATCTATGCCTTCTATGGTTCTTGATTAGTTTAAAATTCTCATCTTTTTCTTATAGCTGATGTACAATAAATCATAAGTACCCACGGTTTCTTAAAATCGTTCTCTGAAATGTTTTCATTTTTATTTAAAAAATAATGTGTAATGTGATGCATTACAAGGGCAAAGTAATTGTAATGCATTACATGAGGCAGAAAATGTAATTGTAATGCTAGATTCACAAAGTAATAGTAATGTAATGCATTACATTGCAATGTAATTGACCCCAGGCCTGTTAAGGACCGAAAATTCAAATTTTTCCCACAAAGGACCGACATCCTTAAAGAACCTTTATAATGATCGTAATTCAAGGATTTGAAGCTTTGATCAATAAGGCCGGCATGAAGATAACTATTTCTAATGAGAAGGTCTCTTTAATTTGTGCAAGCTCTTGCCTCACGAATCAACTGTGAAACATACACTTCGTAAGCAGAGGTTGAAATATTATTGTCCCTTTTGTTGTAAAATTTAATACTGAGATGACACTTTTCGTCAAAATCTTTAGTTCTGGGAGATAAATTGATACGATCCATTTACCAAAAGATGCGTTTATAATGGTAAGAACATTGTCAAATAGTCTATAAGTGAAATTGAAGGATCTAGCATCATTTATAATCTTTTACGCGTCCCTGAAAAAATTAAGTCTCGTAGGAATATAGACACAATTATCTTGAAAAGAAAGGAAAGCGACAAAACGTTATTTGGAAAGATGGGTTAAAGTGTGTCCGTTTCTAATCTACAGTCTTTCTCAAGGAGCATATTCTGCTTGTCAAACACTGTTGCACTACAAAAGAAAAATCAAATTCAAAACTTCAAGATGTATTTTAGATGACTTCGGCAGTATCAATGAGAGGTCAGTATACGTGGAAAATCTTTAGGTAATTTCATGCAGAATATCCTGTTGATATCCCCATGTTACGTATAGAATGTAAGTCACTTCCCAGTTTTCTTATTACTTTTTCCAGTTTCTTGAAATTGGTTAACGAAATGTAGGTAAAAGGGTGCAAAATGCCCTTAGTAATAAGCTGTCTGCGGGTCAAGTCATTTTGATAGCAAATGTTCATATCGTCTTGACATTTTTTTAGATATATTTGATTATTTTTACAATCTGTAACCTTGTTGTAAAAGTTTGGATGTGATAGAAATATTACATTCATTAAATTCTTCAAGAACAACGGCGTGCTAATCGTGCAAATCGATATATTTGGAATATAGGAAATTTTTGTTTCTGATACGGACTTTATCACGACCTGTATCAAGCAAGCCCGTAACTCTGTAATTAATAGAAATAAGTTGAAATTTCTATTTTAGCACAGATAATCTATTGTTTATTACGATTATCAGTCTCTGTAGAAAAGGGGAAATTCATACAAAATACTGATAAATATGCTAACCGTAGGATGGAGCTATTTTTGCTGGCCTGTGTAACGGGCGTCCCACCCGGAGATCATGCTCACCATGAGAAGTCACATCAATTTTTTGTGGGAATTAAGTTTTGTGCCTCGCTTGTTCAGGTTGTTGATTTGTTCGATTTTATCTTCACTGAAGAGACATAATTTGTCGAAATGCTTTTATGCAGAAATTAAATTCACAGTAACTTTGATATTTAGTTGTTTCGTCTTTGCCGCGTTGTTGTCATTTATGTAACATCAATGTATTAAGTAATGAGCGATTTTACAAGTAGTTCATCTGCATTATTATGAGACAATCCTAAAAGAAAACCTGCACGTTTTTTTCTTGTATAAAGTCCAATTCGAGTAAACTTTCATTTACAGAAACTGTATACAAATGGAAATGTATACAAATAGCTAAATACCAATACCGAACATACCGAACACATTGATAAGTTTGTTTCTTCATATGGCTATTTCGACAACCTAGTGTATATTTAGTGCAGATAAAATTTAAACATTTAACCATTAAGTCAAAAATGTTTAAAAACTGGCAGAAAACATATAACACAAATGATTAATAAACTGAGAATATACTACCTCTCCCAAGTACTCAGCTATCTGTGTTATATAGTGTTTGATGGGAAGCTGTTCGTGTGGTATTTCTAAGAGTTTGTCGATCTTCATATTTTCTTCTAACAGCTGTATGCCAAGTTTCTGTCCCGGTTGCTGCATAATTCTGCTTTTTATCTAAAAAGAGACAATGTTAATGTGAATGTAAAGAAATTGATCACATCGACCAGGGCATTGTTAAGATTTTGCTACAACTCCATATGAGGTTTAAGCAAAGCTCATCACTGAGGACCTCATGATGACTTCAAATGAAGAATAACAATAAAAGCGTTGTTCAATTGCTTGGTTTTACCATGTGTTTGAAGAAGAGACTTTGGCTCAAGTGTATTTACGCATTTGATAAACTTTTTCCATCACAGGCAATGATGCATTCTCTCTTTTGACTACTTAACTTTCCAACAACATCTTTCACAAATGCCTCATAACTCCATCAAATTTCGTCACTGTACCTCTTTCCATTTCCCAATAACTATTTCAAGAAGACAAAAAAAAAAGAGAGAAAAATATTTTCATGGCCAGAACTTCCGGTCAATCATTTTGAGGATGCGTCAAATCGTTCGTTGTCACTTGTTGGTCTAATTTACAATAGAAAGTAATGGAGAAATTGAACTTGATCTACAACTACTATTTTCAGGTGTGGTATTTGTATCATATAGCTTTGATAAAGAAAGGAAATGGGGTAAATGTCAAGGAGACAACATCCCATCTCCAGGTAAAAACGACCAAAAACAAAGCATCTAGGGGTCGCCGTACGACCTTCAACACAGTGATGAACCTCACACCATATAGCAAGCCTTAAATGACCCCTAAAAGCAAAAAAAAGTGAATAAATCGAATCGAAACAGACCACATCCAATCACCCGAATATCAAGGAACTAAAATCTTATAAGAGAACAACATGTAGCATCATATACCATGTACCCTTTTCTTTCCCATGATATGTTTTACAATATTTTAACATTTAGTGTATACCAAATACCAATAATGTCTTCTATTCACACGGCAAGACCTTAATGAAAGGATATGGAGTAAATCAACGCGAGACAAAGTCATTACAAAAACATGGTAAAAACAAGCAATAAAGCAACTCTTTTATTGTTCTACTGACTCTTGATGTCATCATGAGGCATTCAAAACTTAGCAGAATAACTTGAAGACGTTTGAGCGAAAATCATTAAATGTCGCACAACGCTACATCCATGCATCTGTTTCCTCATTGATGCGGTGTCGTTAACCACTTATTAAAGCAATAGCATGGTCCTAACGACTTTTTTACCCTGTCTGATGACTTTTTACTCGTGGTGTAAAACAAAGTGAAAGTTTTAATAAACGTAGATGTTTAATCAAAGTGCCTTACACAATACCATAGCAGGCTTACTTGATATAAATTCATAATTTCCAAAAACAAACAAAACAAGAGACAAAACGTAACTAACTCGGACCATTACTTTTACATTAAGCCCGATAAGATGCCAAAATTATAAAGAATCAAGTTGAACAGATTAACTTGACTTAACGAAACAAATTAATAGTGCAACAAATGGAAAACGAGATGTAATGCCTTAAAAGTAAAACTTTTGCTATTGTAACGATATACTTTAAATGAAAAATAAACTGGCCTCTCACTGATACTGCCGATGTACTGAAATTTATGATGATTCTTGACCAAACCCTTCGGGGAGTTTTGAGTTTAGTGCGAAAGTGTTCTACCAGCAGGCTAGGTTCCTTGATCTAGCCGACAGTTTAGCGGCGAGCACCCTTTGACCCATCTTTCAAAATTACGTATTGCCTTTTTCTCTCCTTTCAAGATTGTGGTCATGTAGTTAGTAGTCTACCTGTATTGGGTTTTATTCGTATGTTTTTATACTATAGGGAAACGGGATAGATAAAGGTGAGGTTTGGGTACCCATAAACCGGTTTAACCCTACCACTGGCTTTTGCTAGTTCCGGTACCAAGTCCGGCTTTCCCGAGTTCCCATCATTCTCTACGTTTGTCTTTTGTCTTTTACATGTTTTTCTTGTGTAGTTCCTTTGCAAATTGTTGCATGTAATTATAATTTTCAGCCATTGTAGGTGTTTTCCTGTTATCCATTTTTAACATTTAATCGGACAATGTTGAATTTTCCCACCTTTTTTGGCGGCCATTTTGAAAATGGCGGTCAAGGAGCAATTTTCAACATCATTTTTTAAGTCGCCACAGCATGGCAAACATTTCATTTATTTACACTTAACCTTTATCTTCTATAGTTTTGGAAATAAGAGATGAAAAATACGAAAATTTTAAAAATTTGGTGAAAAAAAGGCAATAACTCCTACAAGGGTTTATGGACTTTCTTAAAAATTTCAGGGTGGGTAGATCTTGATATGCTGAACATTTTTGTAATTTACAGTTGACCTCTATCTGTTACACTTTTTGAAAAAAAAATGCAAAAATTTTGAAAATTTAACGGAAAAAGGGCTATAACTACGAGATGGGTTTCAGATTTACTTCAAAATTGCACAGTAGGTAGATGTCATCATGCTGATCATTTTTACCCCTATGTCATTTTTTTTTTTGATATCTGTAACGGTTTTCGAGTTGTTAGCAAAAAACTGCAATTTACCCCTATGTTCTTTTTAGCCACATCAGCCATGTTGGTTTTCCGATCTGCACCAAAATCACAAACACAAACTTTAGTCTCCTCATGCCAAGAAAGATTTGTTTCAAGTTTGATTTCATTTGACTCAGTGTTTTCAGAGAAAAAGATTAAAATGTAAAAGTTTACGGACGGACGGCGGACGACGGACGGACGACGGACGCCAAGTGATGGCAAAAGCTCACATGGCCTTTGGCCAGGTGAGCTAAATAAACGTAGGTAATTCTGAAATTAATCGAAAGAGGTGATTTTCGTATTTGTGTCCAGATTTATATGGGACAATCATTTAATTTGGGGTGGGGCTTGCATTTTTGAAAATAAATATTCTGTCCCGAGTATAAGTTAAAACTCCACCTTCCCTGAAAATAGATAAAAAATCTTGTTTCCAGTTTCTACCTACAGTTTGATAAAACCAATAAGCACAATTTTGCCCAATTAAAAAATCTTCCGTACTGCAAAATTTTGGAAATAAAATATTCTGGTTCGACAAAATTTGCCACCCCGATCATTTGATATTGTCTTTTCCAAAGACTGCTGCATTATATAATTGGGTGATTAGAAAGCTGTTCACTCGAAAGGGGTGATTATCGCAAATGAAATGCACCGGATTATTGTATGCTTGTCTTATCCGTAAACAGCTAATACAGGTATTTAAAATACCTTGTGATTATCTCATAAGAATGAGATATTATTTTATTATTATGAGATATTTTTTTCGTCATGTGGTATCAGTACGCTTCCGTAGTGATCGGATTTACGGATTCTATAAGGACCAGTCACAAGCATTTGTTTCTATTGGAGACAGACAATATCAATAACACGTCTGACTTTGAATCCTCAAAGGACCTTTTTGACTCGAGATATATCCACTGCCAGAATTGTCTTCCCTTTTAGTCACAAGATGAATAAACGGTGCAAAATAAATCACAATAATAGAGGAATGACACTGCATGTGATAAAAAAATCAACAAGCGAGCACTTCCCCCCATTGTCGCAAATCCTGCATGGAGATGCCGGTTAATATTAAGTACGCCATCCAACTGTAACACTTCATTTATAATAGATGATTTATAATTACATTCTAAACGGCGTTTGTAGCGTTTTCGTACCTTGACGGTTCTTGTCGGTAATAAGTGAGACCCAAGTTGGCCGATGCGCGCGCACATAACAGGAACGAAGTAAAGGAAGACAAGGAAATGAATACAATGATTGGGGATGAATTAAACCTTTTTATACGACCGCAAAAAATTTGAGGTCGTATAGTGGTATGATACTGTCGTCGTCGGCGTCTGTGGACGCTTCGTTTCCGTGCAATAACTTCAGTTCTAGTTGATCAATCCTTATGAAATCTTTGGCACAAAAGGAAGCTTGGGATTGGTTTTGGACAGTCACGGTGGCACCGCCCGTTTTTTTTTTTTTTTTTTTTTTTTTTGAAAAGGACCAAAAAGGGCCAAATTAGGTGTTTTCATATATTGGGCTGAAGAATATTTATTATTGATCTCATTTTGATGGGTTTTCTTTCGGTGTACTCCTGAGGAAATTTCCAGTCAGTAGTATGCAACGGATTACATATCAAACGTACCGTTTATGAGTTAATGTCAAGATACAGGCATAAAGCGCCACGTTGTGGCTTTAAAACGTCATAGTACGAGGGGACTAACGGCGCGAAGGAACGTAACTTTTTACTCGAGTTGCCTGCCTAAACTGGTCCGCCGTTCCACAAAGCTACGCAGTTTAGTTACCTGCCATACACCATAGATTGAAAATGGGTGACGGGAACCCATTTCACATCGAAAATGAGCCCAGCCCATTAAAAATATGTTTTTTTTGGGGGGAGGGGGGTTCAAATTTGTTCTGACAATGATAGCTGCGGAACCGTACCTCTATAGGTCCTTTTCGTGTTTTTGATTTGGCGAACTATCTAGACCATATAGATTTCATTTTCCCATAGACAAAGACCATTCCATACAATTTTGCACGGCCACTGCAATTTCTTATTAGTCCAATGGCAATGTATGAAAATGCACGAAATATATGACGGAATCACGGGGTGCGACAGTCAATAATATAACACCGTTCTGTGAACCATCAACTTAGATGATAGCACAGTAATAACCATGTAATACACCTTTTAAGAAACTCTATCTTAAGATATCTATAGATGTTAAACAACGAATTCGACAACAAAACCGACTGTTGGTGTCTTCTATCACGTCCGTGTTTACCATGAATTCTACCTAATCTAAATATAAAATCAACTTGTCTATGAAAATGTGAGCACAATGTCAAGGAAAATGTGTCCAAACGAAATAGTTACTAAGATGGTATTTCCAGACATCACATTTCCTAGGAATATTGTTCTGAGGATCGCATTTCCTAGAAAAAAATTTCGTTTAGATGGTCCCCACTTTTTCAATCATATTTTTACGTTTTGATATAATATATGTATATATTTATACTTTTAATTGATTTTTTATCGCAGTTGGACAAGAATTTTAACTTGTTCGTTTATTAATATAAAATAGGCCGCGTCTATTCTCCCGGCTACCCGGAGAATAGGTTAAAATGTCTATTTTTCCGGCCAGAAATAAATTGCTCAAATTAGTCGATCAAATATTTCCCCTGAAAGAACCACAAATATTATTAATTTACCTTTTTACTGTTTCCCTTTTGACAATAAACAATTTATTCGATGCAGTAACTATATTTTTTCATTAATTTGAATGGCACAAATAGTAATATATATTTGTCTACTTTTCCGACCATAGATGATACATACTACAACAAATTATTTTTTTCATATTTATCAATTTGCAACGGCTTTGTAATATGTTAAACTAATCATTATACCACAGAAATTGTAAATAGTCCACTTATACAACATGTTAAATATTAAAATGGTATCAAACCATCAAATAAGGGTATTGATGTCAACTGCCGGAAAAATAGATATTTTTGTTTAATCTTTCGGCTAGCCGAAAGAAAATTGCTTAAAATAATGCGGTTTACCCCTCCCCCCCCCTTTTCCAAAAAATGTTGCCATGACACCTGACTTGCAATATAGCAGTGGTGTAGGATATTCCCTAAGAACAAAGAGAAATGTCTGAAAGTTGTAGTAATTCGGATGTCTAATTAAACCAGTACTTAGGTTCCGGTACGAAAACCATTTTTTGGAAACTTACAACAGTGAAATTAAAGAAAATTTGTCTAAGACTGAGGAGTATTTCTCTCTTGCATAGTTCTGTCCTTAGCTGATTTTGGCTTTCCTATTTCGATCTTATTTGTAATTTGTTTTCCAACAGCTTTTACGCATATCTTTTTACGGATTTCCAAATATTTTGATTTGATCTGCATTGAAGAGACATAAGTTGTCGAAATAGCCATATGAAGTAAGTAAATTCACCGTAACTATTTATTATATCTATAGTGGTTCTAGTTAATGTAGCTGCTAGTGGTAAGTCGGGTATGTAGGTATATGTAGTTAATAAATTTGTGGTACCAAAGTGCATTTCTTTGATTTTTTGTACCCATTTAATTTTGGGGGAAATTACAATGTACATGACTCGGAATATGGCAACTGGTTACGACAAAAGCAATATTACGAGGCGATTATTCAAACTATCTTTTACGTTTACTAGTACAAATAGTGATATCCAGATTGCTGCTATCAAAAAGGGTATCAGCGTTTTCTGCAAGTGCATTCGAAAAAAAAATGTCAGCCTCCGCATCAAAAGTTATAGGCTTCAACCGGCACGGGAACATATTGTATAGGAGTGACGAAATTATGTTGACGGACAGAAAGAAAGTCTTAAAAATTTTATCACTTGGTTACCAGGAACTGTATACTATAATCTTTTGATGAGAGACTGTTGATAAAAAAATGAGAGGAGACCGATTGCATCGACCTTCTTAATTCAAGCTAAATGCGTGGAATTAGCACTCTCCCTTTTTCGGAGAATTACTCCCAGAAAGGAAAGTGGGAGGGGGTAACAAGTATAACCAGGAGTCCCTTGATTTGATGTTCTTCAAGTTACTAATAGTTAGCCATTTTAACATTACACAAAACGCCTTCTTGTATTCAATGTCCGATTGTCATCTTTTTCTACAAAACCCGCATTCGTAATAACCATGTCCATACCAAGAAAGATAGCCGATTCCGGTCTATAAATGACCCACTTACAGACAGCATACAAAAGAGGCATTAAAGACGGTGTTTCAATTATGCTTTTGGAACTTTTAAGGTGTCTCAGTGGTAATAATCCGCCATTTTTATCAAATAATTGTTCATTTAGGTTTCATTCATTAAGAAATTTAGCAAAATAGTTATCTGAAATGAAAATAAGGTTCAAATATATTTGAAATTTATACTCCTAATCATTTTTATAACAATTTTGTTACAAAAACGTTAGCTAAAACGCATGAGCTTAAAATCTGTTGCAGGATTTACAGAACACAGAAATTATTCAAGGGAGATAATTTGATAAAATAATTTAACAAAGATATCACTAAAGAAATTAACATTTTGCAATTTTTCTCTCTTATTTCAATGGTGACCCATAGTTTTTATTTTTTTATATGTAAACCACATAATAATAAATAAACACATGCAAAGTATGAAAAAAATTCTATAATAGATTTTTCAAACTATCGTCTCATATAATCATATTTTCCTATCATTTCTATGTAAAATCCTAAAATTTTCAATTTCAGATTTCGCGCTTATTTGCACGGTGACCCCCAAATTTTATGTTACATTTTGAACAATAAAACAATTATGTTTCTACACAGAAAATTTCACAAAATTCTATAATAGGAAATTAATACCCTACAGACACCTCAATGGAAGACCGACTGATTGACAAAACTCATGAATATTTTGCTCCAACCATCTTTGCTAAAAATAAAAATGCCCAATAAATGTATTTGATTTTATATATTTCCTGTGTTTACGCATTACTTATTCAGATGAAATTTAGTATATTAAAAAAGAGAACCTGAAACGCTTGGCATACTTTCATTTATTTTTGTTCCGTATTTTCTAGGCATAAGTCAGTCATAAGTCAGTGCCGAAATGACCGTACTATAGTATTATTGCGTAATGTTTTTTTTATATCGACATTCTTTTAGATCCGAGATAAGCCAAATCTGAAAATGTCCTGAGGCGCAAGCCGAAGACCAATATGACTTACCGAGGATCTATAACTATGCCAATATGAAAAGCAAATGATACCTTTATCAATTATTTTCATTTCCATGATTTGTACCAATTGTTTTCCAGCATTTGTTTAGTTTTTATTTTCAAAGACCTTGCTCGGCACCAGACGACAAGTTACGCACTACTGGCTCATTTTAATTTTATCGTAGCGAGAGGCGATAAATCAAGAGGAGTTATTAGAGACCTCATATTGGACTAGGCCAAAAAAGTCCGTATTGGCCTAATTTAGGTCATATTCGCATACTTTGTCATTCCTATTGATTTGACACTTTTGAACATATTAAGTCAAATACACTTAAGTTAATGAAATAAAAATTTTAATACGTGCACTGAAAATGAAAACAATAAATATTTGCAATGCCCATCAACACTAAAGAAAGTAGAAAAAATATGGTCCTTTATAAAACGGTCATATAACTGAGGACAGGGGACTCATAACTCCGTTATTTTTTTTTACTTGCTTGTTTTAGTTTTATTTGTTGGTGTGATAAACTATGCTAGTTTATATGACAATAATTATTTGATTTGATTTTATTTGAACAATGCCCATAAAGTATGTTCAGTTGTTGTAGCCTCGTTAACTCTACACATTTTACTTAAATGTTCAATAAATTACAAATGAGTATTTTTTTAACATCTTGATTGTCATAAAGATTTAATTAGACGTCAATTTTTGATTTCATATAATTTTACGACGTCAGCTTTTTTCGGCGTATTTTTCATTGAAGATGACAACTTTGACGTTTTCCACAGAGAAAACGAATTCGGTGACCCCGATATTTTTTACACAATTTTTTTTATTATTACAAAAAGAATAACAAATCGTTTTTTAAACAAAATCTATGGATCCAGTAAGAAGATATAATGAAAAAAGCGACAAATTTGTACATTAAATCTTGATTTCCCTATATATTCTTTTTATTTTTGATGATATTAGGGTCATTTTTCAGACAGCTGTAGAATGAAAACGAATTCGGTGATCCCCCTTTTTTATTACATTTATTTATGTCTTATACTCATATCTACCTCTGCGCAAAATTTAAAAAAATTCTATGGATTGGTTGTGCCTTACTCTTGACCTTAAATGGGTCCCAAAAGGAGGAAATCTCAAAAATCTGTTTATTTTTCCTTTTTGTCCGATTTTGTTGCAGTTTTTTCAGTAGATTCCTTATAAAAAATTAATATAGCACTCAACTATTATATTTTGTTTCCTTTCCCAGCTATAAGGGACCGTAAGGGTCCAAACTTGCAAATTTGCTGACTACCTGAAATTTTTATTTTTCATAGGAGATTATATAAAAAACTTACCTTAACATTTTAAGAGCAAAAACAGGTGAAAAATTTGGTAACCATGGTAACAGAGGGTGTACTTTCCCGTACTTTTTATTTTGAAATGGGAAATATTTTCTTTGAAGTCATAAAAATGTTGCTGTTAATTTTATTGGTTTGAAATTTTGTAGGATTATATGAAATATGTTTCTTTATATATTTTCTATCTTAAAAGTCAGGAATATATAATAACCATGACAGCAGAATGTGTATTTTCCGTACTTTTTTAAACAGAAAAAAACCTCTTGAAGAATTCTTGAAAACACAAAGCATTACTGTATTGATTTGAAATTAAACCAGTTTATGCTTAAACTGTGTCCTTATCTTTTAAAGCAAAACATTTAGAATGGAAAAAAGTAACAATGGCAGCTGAAGATGCATTTTCCCATACTTTTTATGAAGTTTATTCATGTAGATCTAATATCTAATAAAAATGTTCTGTTCTCTTGATAACATAAAGATTTTAAAGCAGGTCATAGAAATATTAGTGCATGCAAGTTTTGATCATAATTGTGATATTAAAAGAGTTATCTCTCTTTGAACAATGCTGGCATATATTTATTTCACATCATTGACTTTCTGAAGGATAAAGAAGTATGTGTGTGTGACAATAAACTACCGGTAACAGATACAATATTAAATTTCAGGATGTCAAGTAATGTGTTTTTATTTGTGTTCTCTATGCAATACATATTTAAAGTAATTTGGAAGTTGTGTGAATTAGCTTTTATTTATTAATTATTCATTTATCAAGTTCAAATGGAAGGTTGTAATGCCTGTGAAATTGTTCAAAACATCCATTTCTACACAAATGTATGTCACAACTTAGACACCCATTAACAGTCTTGTAACTTTAGGCAACTTCTACATCGACGCTTAGCTCTATTCATATGAACACTCCTGTGTCTTATGTTGGGATTTGGCATAATAACATTTCTCTCCCTGTGGCTAACGTCATTTATCAGCTGTTTGGCAAGTTGAATGCGGAAGTCCAATAAAGTATATCTTCTTCTCCTTGTAACTGCAGGGGTTTCTTGTAGGATTAGGGATGAATTTGCGATGCAGAGGTTTAACAGGTAAAAGAAGATATATTTCCACCATTTTTTTGCAGGTCTTCCTACTGGGGTTTTAGCTCTCAGCTGGTTGTTGTGGTCAACCCCGCCCATAAACTTATGGTAGTTTTTAACTGGCGGGGGTCGTGACACTTCAATTCGTTGACCGGTTCTTGTCCTCCTGAATGTCGAACCCTCTCCAACTGGGTTTGAATTGGTTGATATGATATGGACCTGAAATGATATTTTTATAAAATGAAATCTCAATAGAATTTCAAGGTCATATGCATTTGTTTCAGGTACATTAAGACATGAATAAAGATTAAGGTAACTTCTTTGGAGACAAAAACTATCACTATACCACATTTGAACAAAAAAAAACCAAACAACATAGTATACTAATGTTTTGACCTTGCAAAAAGTTGATGCATACCAAATAACATCATATCTTAGCACAAAAATCTATGGCCGTATGATCCCAAAAGTGATTCATTTTTTTTTTGTGATGTTTGAACTTTGCACCAAACAGCCATTTATAAAACTTTGTGTCCCGTGATGAATTGGATAAAGAAAAAATCAGGATATGGTTGGTATGACAGGATATTTGTTTAAAAGACCAAGATGCTTTTCAATGTCTTTGATTTTGTTTTTGTGGTTTTTTTTGTGTAATTTTGTTTTTCCGTGTAATTTATAACCAATTAACCAATATTTAACTTAAATGCATTAAAAACTGCAGTGTGTAATTTGATGTCATCTAAGATAAGATAAGACTAAAAAGTAAATAGTATGCTATTTATTTAATATTAATATGTGAGTACCTGTTTTTTGTCCTGCCATACTGTTGCAACCATATTGCCATTTTGTCTTGCCACACTTTCTCCTCTTGCCAAACGTGGTGGATGGAAAATGTCATCAGGAAGGCCATACCTGTTGGATTTAATTGTTCCACAACAATAAATCCCATTTCTCTCTAATGTTCTTGCCAGAGGTACTGAAGTAAAATACCTGTAATAGATAAAAATTTGTAAAAATTTCATCAGATCTATGAATTTTAAAGGTCGGTTAAAAAAGTATAGTTCCTGAAACATTTTGAGCCCACAAATGAAGAACAGATGCAAGTAAACCATTGCACAATTTAAGTAAAATTTACCACTACTTGATTTTAAATACTTATTCATTCTGATGTTTTAAACTGACTATATATACGAATAAAGATGTTTAAAAAAACATACCTATCCATATAAATATGATGACCCTTCCACTTCAAATCTTTGCACAGCAGTTTCACAACCTTCTCTCCTAAATCAGGGCCTCTGTTAGGGTCATCTTTTCCCATATAGATGTTAAAGTCGTGGCAGTATCCTGACGTTGAATCACATCTGAGCCATACTTTCATTCCTCTTTTGATATGTTTACCTGTATAGAAAAATATATATATATATTTTTTTTAACAGTAAAAACTTCATTAGAAATGAATAACAAGTTACCAAAGTTTCTGTGAATTTTGTTTTTGCATGGCTATTTGAACAACTTATGTCTGTTCAGTGGAGATCAAATCATAACATTTGGAAATTTATACACAGAAATGTGTGTAAAAGCTGACAGAGAACAAATTACAAATAGGATCAAAATAGAAAAGCCAAAATCATAAAAGGACAGAGCTATGCAAGAGAGATTAAACCAAATTTTATTACCGGTAAATTAATTAGTTTCCGAATAAAATCTGTAATGTACTTTTGGATTAGTATTAACCATACTTTCTGTATAAAATCATCTAAATGTAAAAACTTATTCATAATTTATATGTACAGAACAAATTCATATTAACGTGATTTACAATTTCATACCAGGCATGTACTGTTTGATGGAAAATCTTCCTTTATATTTAACCATTGCTTCATCTACTGTTTGGTTTTTGTTTGGCCTGTAGTGCTCTATAAATTTTTCAGAAAAAGTTTATCATAGTCTGGATTTCCACGTGCAGCTGCTCTTTCATTGTTGTTCAAGTGAAGGTACTGGTAAAGTCGACTAAATCTGTTCTGTGGCATTGTGTTCCAAATCCCTGCATTTCCAAGAAATGGATCAGTAGACCAATACAGAAAGTAGGAAGATAACTGCATCACCCCCATCAGTATGTTGATGCCTATAAAAGCTTTCAACTCTTGGACTGTAGTCTGGAATTAGAAAATAGAAGAAAATATGAAAATTGTGTATAATTACTTAAAATTGTGCACACATTTCAATTTTAACTAATGAACAATCAGATCTCCCAAAAGCTATCAAAATATATTTTAAAATATAGGTTAGAATCTAAAAACTTTAAAAATTTGAAATATCTGTTGTGTCATAACCTAACAAAAATATTGCCTCTTTCTTAAATAATCTAATCTTGAAATCATTACATGGCAACTTTTGCAAGTTCCAAAGTACTGACAACAGAAGGTGAGGCATCATTTTACTACACACAAACAAAATTTGGGGTATGAAATCTGTCTGCATGTCCATCCGATGTATCTTGTTGACAGCTCATTGAATTTTGACGAAATGTTAA
>MJUU01063398.1:0-14509 GCA_002080025.1 Modiolus philippinarum | reverse complement strand
CAAATTTGGGTGCTTATTTTACGAATTCTATTATTTATTTGATAGAAAAAAGAAGGGAAACGGGTAATGTGTCAAAGAGACAACGACCCAAAGGGGAGTAATAACAACTCAAAGCCACCATAAGATCTTCAATGAACGATGAGGAAAAACCCCACACCCAACGGCAGGTCGGAGTCGGCCCCTGAATAAAGAGTAATCAAGTTCAGCGAAATAAACATCATCCTAGACTCCTATAGACATAAAGTAAACTAAGTAGAAAAAAGACGAGACACACAAAGGCTTAATAAATTTCCTGAGTTAGGACAGGCGCACACCTGCTGCGGCGGGGTTAAATTAGTTTTTTGGGGCCCAAACCTTCCCCTACAGCCAATGTGATAAATCAAAAAAAAAACAATCGTTACAACAGTAAAATTCAGTTGGCAACAGGACTGAGTCAATTGTGAAAAATGAAACTGAAAGAACTAAATATACGGACATAAACATGAAATCACAAGATATTACTAGCAGTTAACTGACATGCCAGCTCCAGCAGATTACCAACTGACAAAGTAAGTTATGTACCCCAGTATACAGCTTCCACCAAGATCCCTTCCTGTGAGGAGTTTAGCATAATGATTTCATGTATATACCGGAATGCATAACCGGTGTCCATGCAATACAGATTGTAAAAATTTAGAATGTGTTTAGTTTAAATGCAAAGATCAATGTTAATACAAAAGAAGGCCATACGTAATGACTTGACGATAACCCTTATGAATCAGACGATTTAAAGGTTTTATAAGTTTGTTATAGGCGAGTTTAAGTATTTTTTACTCTTATGTAAAACATTACTGTAAAATAAGGGATGTGAAATACCAGCCTTGATTAGATGTTTACAGGTTGCATTGTATTTAAGAACTAAGTCTTTATGATAAAGATAAAATGATAAGATGATAAAATTAAGTGAAGGTTTTAACTAGTTTGTGATAACGAAAACTCTGATGTAATAGTTTTTCAGTTATGAAAAGATTCCGTTCATTAAAATCGCAAACGTTATTACATACTCGAGCAAATCGAACAAGTTGAGATATGTAAACACCATATGATGGCGCTAATGGAACATCGCCATCCAGAAATGGATAATTAACTATTTTAACCCTTTTATCATAAAACTAAGTATCTAATTTACCATTCGTTATATCAAAATTGATGTCAAAGAACGGGCAATGAAAATTATCAGAACTGGCTTTATTCAAATTAAGTTCTTTAGGGTAGATGTCCTTATAATACGTATTGAAGTCGTCATTATTTAAAGTTAAAATATCATCCAAATATCGGTAGGTGTTCATTTTCCTCTTCAACATTTATTTGGGTCTATTTGCAACACATCTGGTATTAATTTGGGTTGTCTTTTCAATTTCTTAAAAATAGAAGATTTATTAAAAAATATCAATATTATTTTGAATTAACAAATTTTAATATGCAATATTCAAGAATTGCACCTTTCTCTTCAAATGATGCATAGGGCATTATTTATTCGGGTATAGATTAGAATAGGAAGAGAACAACACGGTTCGATTTATTGAAAGTATAGTGGTAAAAGGCTGTTCTTTTTTTAATTGAAGCTTTAATCGTAATTGACTTTTGTGCTGTGAACATTCAACATTTATAACAATTGATAGTGCACAAATTTTAGAAACAAAATTTATTTACTTACGATGTTTCACTCCAGGTTGACTATTGACCTTTTGTCTGTTCATTTTTTATCAAACATGTACTTGATAGAGACGTCCGGATAAGCTACTTTACTTAACGTACTTTAACATAAACAACTTAACTAACGTAAGGCTCGAGTTATCTCGTTTTTTTAAAATTTTTTTCATGATTTTAATTCGAAAAGTGTAGGTTAAAGGAATCAATATTAAACTGGTAAATGATTTTAACTGGTAAATGGAATTTTACTCACAACACTTATCTCCCTCATGCAAAGCTCTGTCCTTAGCTGATTTTGGCTTTAAATTTAGATCACTTTGGTTATTTGTTCTCTATCAGTTTTTACACATCTTTGAGTGTATGGTCTTCCAAACGTTTAGATTTTATCTGCACTGATGAGACATTAGTTGTCGAAATGCGCATATGCAGAAAGTAAATTCACAGTGACTTCGGTATTTAGTTATTTAGTATCTTTCTGATAGCTATAACACATTGCCAAAACTAATTTATATATTTCAAAAGAATCAGAATTTGCCTTTATTACACGTACCTAAGTGATAAAATTAACTTTTTAGAAACACACATATACATGCTGCAAAAAATATTTTCTTTGGAATTTAAGAATACGGTACTTTCGAGAAATAAGAACTAATGAGACAGAAATGAGTCGACCTCTAACCTCAAAAACCAGTAAGCGGGAATGAGACTTGATTATTCCTGACATACATCCCAAAAACAAAATTATTAATTATTCGAAGTGTACTCTGATATTCGTCTTATGACGATGGTTTTACTTGATATTTAGTTAACGTGTAGCGCTTCAAAATATATTAAACAATCGTGTACATTTAGCTCAACAGTTATTTATTAACAAGTACTGGTACTATAATGGTGTACTGTTTTTATGTAATGGATGAACCTTTCAAATGACAAACAAGACTCGGAAGTCCATTATTGTAGGTTATTTTTTGGGATTCGGGGATCAGACATCTCCTACCCTCTCCAACTGTGCACATGATATCAAATTATTGAAATAAAACTTTCAGAATATCTTAGTAACATGATTATACTTTTAGTTTTCATTGCAAAAATTATTATGACATTTGGTCGTGTCTTCATTTCAGTGATACCATTGCATGTTTCGATTTCTCTATACGTTTTGTGTTACACGAGAATTTACAGTTTATCAACAGAACTTTCTGAATAGTAAAAAGTCATATTTTCGAAAACATATATATACATTACTGTTGAATGCACGCATGGTCTTCATTAGTATTTACATTATTTTTTCAAAGATAAAGATCGACGGTTGAAATTTGTTATATAAAATAAGAGTGGCCTGTGCACATGTATGTGTACAAAAGCAGGCGAACATTTGAAGAAAGCAAAGTTTTGGTGTACTGATTTATTTAGGGCACGTTCTATACCACACAAGCTTTATTTATATATACGAGAAAACTCGTTTCTCATTTATAACTATGTTTGCCAAATGATTACAAAGAGCTGAAAGATAGAATTTTTGCTTCGATTACACCGACATGTAAACCATATCGACAGAAATTCACCATAATGTCTCGTTTCTTGTTCATTGGTCTGTTCGTCCGTTTGATACGTCATCTAAATCGTTACATCCTAAACTGTCAGAGTCATGCATATCTTATACAGCAGATTGCACTACATGTATGGGTATTTTTTCTGAACTGTCAATTTCATAACGCTTGCTGTAATGTCCTGCACATGTACGTTGCAAGTAAACACTTTGGCACAATGAAGACCATGTATAATTGTATAGAGCTTTATGGTTTATATAGTGTTAACAGTTTTTCACATACCATATTAATGCATGTAACAGTAACAGTTCTCTTTGAGGTATAGATAGAATAATTCTTTAAGTTTAACAACAATAAACAAAACAATAAAAAAAACAAAAACAAAAACGAAACAATCACTCAATTCATATATATGCTCTCAGAATGCAATTGGAATAGGTCAAAAGGATATTAATCTAAATTCACATAAAACTGAGTCCTGTATGTGACCGTCAAAACATGCGCCTCTCATTTTTGTGTCATCTCTGCACTGCCAGGGTTTGTTAAGTGACGTCATGGTACCGGTTAATTTCAACAGGAACAACTATATAGCATATTTTACGAAAGGATATGGAGTAAATGAACATGAGACCATAACACATATGTTAACTCCAACTGCAATAATTTTAATGAGCTGTATGCATGAAACGGTCAGTTTTCTTCAATCACTATCGCAAATCGGGATATCGTGAAGGTGAAATAAATTTGTCACTATGATAAATGAAAAGAAAATCGGTCAACTAAAAGTCCAAATTTCGGCATACTTCTTTAGTGACAGAGTTTGGCAAGAACTTCACTGAAACGCACATTTACATTACATGTAATTACATGAATCAACTTTATTTCAGAACTATAATTTGTATTAGTATTATTTTGAACAAAAGGCACAGGATATTTGGATGTCCAGAGTAATAGTTTACATAGGCGTAACAAGCTCTAGTGTTTCTCTAAAACCAAAACACTGTTATTTATTGCCATCACTTTCAGTCCCACGGTGCTGTTTGAAAACTAAATGACGAACGCTGATCCGGCCCTTTTGTAGACAACAGAAACTAGTATTTACAATTTTGTGGTCTCTTATAATATCCTGGCTAACAGAATTGCACAGCATCAAGATGACCCCAATGCAATATACTGTATTTTAAAGTTGCAAATTAAAACAAACGATACTGAATATTGATATGGTAAAAACATAATTGAAACAAATTTGAAACATATTGACTGACTTTTAAATTTTCCAAGTAAAATGGATTGACAAATAATCGAAGAGGAAAAATATGAACAAATATAATTAAACCCAATGTAAATTATGTGTTTTTTGAAATACTTTTCATCCTCATTGTAAATTCGGTATTTTGTTATTCCATTTTCCCTCAACTAGTTTAAAAAATATGTGCCTCGATTATTACTTGATTTATTGTTTAATTATGTTTTTTATTGTTTTAATTTTATTGTGTCGCATACATATATATATATTTATATTTGACATTATTGTTTATTCCGATTTCGTTTGGTTTTATCCATTTCAAACATTTTTTGAAAATATGGATTTCCTTTGTTTGGGTTCTAGTGCTGCTGATGAGGAATTAATTTCCGAAATGGCCATACAGCTCATTAAAATTGCAGTTGGAGTTAACATATGTGTTATGGTCTCATGTTCATTTACTCCATATCCTTTCGTAAAATATATGTATAATGGCAATAAAATATTGAATTTATTTTAAAAATATTATTGGTGAAAAGGATACAATCCAAATACATTTCAATACATTACGTTAAAGTTCGAATTAAGTTAAAGTTAAGTTGCTTATCCGGAAACCTCTGATAGAAGATTTTAATTTCCCGTATTAGTGCATTTATTTCCTAGATTAAAAGTTTTTGTATATATTACTTTTTATGAAAATGTATGAAAAACCAGGTCTAAATACAAAAATTACGGAAAGACATTGACTCGGAAACAGGGGAGGGGAACAATTTAATAACGTCACAATAATTACTTCATGTTTCCATGTAATGTAATGTAATGCCATTCACCATGTTGTACTTCCGCTGATGAAGGCTAATAAAGCCGAAACGTTTGGAAGATGGTTTTAGAGTTTTTATAATATATATTACTTTTTAAATATATATTTCCGGGAACTTTTAATCTGGGAATTGATATACTGATACACTGATGTGATTTGTCAGATTTGCTGTAATTAAATTACTGAAGCCCATATAGGACCTATCAAAAATATTTTTGAATTCATTATAACGAATTCTAGAATTTGTTATAACAGATTTAATTCGTTATAAAAAAATGTTGAATTTGTAATATAAGATTTAGATTTCGATTTTAACGTTTTGAATTCGTTGTAACAGATTCTTGAATTCATTTGAACAAGTTTTATAATTTGTTATATCGAATTTAATTCGTTAAAACAAATTGTTGAAATCGTTATAACAGATTTTGAAATTTGTCAAACAAATTTAAACTGTTACTACAAATTCGCGAATTTGTTATAAAAAAAATTGGGAATTCGTTAAAACGAATCGTAGAATATGTTATTACGGATTCTTTAACTATTGCATGGAAAACTTAAAGTCAATTAAAATCAATAATTCTGACATTTCATTTAGATACAAAGTCTGTCGTTCGATTTTTCTCTTTTAATCGCTCAAATACCTCTTATCTCAACCATTATCGAATATTGAAAGCCCCTACTACCCCAGTTTCGAGAAACCTGTAGCTCGCATATTAAACATAAAGTCTCGTTAATAAAAACCCTTATTCCTGTTGCATGAAACCTAGTAACTAGCTTAAAACCCTCAGTCTTACTTTGAAATCTAGCGTCAAAACATCGAGATTAAGTAGCCAACGTATTATAACAGATTTAAAACGAATATTAGTAATCGACTTTCTAAATGACAAAATTCCGGGGATAAAATATAGTTACAGGTTACATCTTATTCTTATTTATCCTGTGAAATAGGGAGTAGTTGTAGGAGAATTATTGTGATTTGATGAAAATCACAAAAAAGTATTAGACAGTGTATTTGTCAGATTAGCGACATATAATCATTTGTGGCACCAGTAATATAAACTTATTTTTTTACCGAAAAAAATCGAATAAAATAGATAACAGGAAACACCTACAATGGCCGAAAACACAGTCACGTGCCACAATATAACAAGGAACTGTACAAGAAAAAAAAAAAGAAATAAAAAAAAGACAAACTTAAACAATGATAGAAACTCGGGGATGGCCGGACTTGGTTCCGCCACTTGTAAAAACATCTATTTTGTCATATATTTTACTTACTTTTACTTGTTATTACGTTCCTCCTTAAGAAGAAAAAGTGGTCAACGAATTGTTGTATTGGTAATTTAAAACTTAACCATCTGTAATTTTAATTCTTTTCTGTTCATCCAATGACATGTCCATATTGTTTCAGATCAATATGAAAACGTATTTAAATTTCATGAATATGATTTGACATCCTTCTTCAGAAGTGTTTAGAATTTGAAGGTAAGTAATATTTAGCTCTAGCGTTCGAATTTGCGTTAGGGACAGGAATGAAGCGTATATTTTTTGTTAAAAAATATTGGTTTATTTTAATAGAACTTTCTAAAAGAAAAGAAAAAAATAAACTTAGTTCTCAAAATTTAGTATGAAATTAAGGGTTTGCCGCCTTAAATCTAAATGTGTACCGTCGATCAAAATAAAAATGTCCTATATTGCTTTAATCGGTAATTGAAAACTCAATAATAAATTGAATTAAGCAATTATAGCATAACTGATGCATTGTTTATTGCAATAATTGATAAGCATTCTTCATCAGTTCAACGTATGGTACGTATGAACACAACGGGACACGGGACGTCTTGACAGTAACACGATACACTATAAGCCAAGTGCGAAACGAGTAAAACAATTATTACTAATAATGCATAAATTATTTCTGTAAATTCGTTAAATGACAGACGAAAAATGCAATTATTTCAAATTTAACGTATTTTAGTGCATAAAAATAATTTAAACATTTTAAATAGATTTAGTACGTGTGTACTAACATTCCATGTATTTAAATCCCAATCGAATCAACCTCGATACGTTTTTCAACTGTCTATAACAACAGCAAATCAAAGTACTGAAGTACTGTTTACTCGCAGTTCCGTTGGCATGGGTAAGAATTAATTAATTCAAACATATTTATTTGCTAAAGAATAAGCAATGGGATTGGACAAAAGTTTTATCAACATTATAAAAGTCCTCTCCCAATACAAGAATATGTTTAAGTATACAAAAATAAATGACGGCATTACAATTATATAATAAATATAATACAAACATGAAAGATGTCTGAATAGAAAAAAATAATAGATGAAAGAGAAAAATATATAACATATTGACTGGAGTGAGTTTTAAATTCATTATATCAGTGTTGATCAAAACGTTTTGTACGATTAATAAAGTTTTGTACACAAGAAAATATATAAATATTTTGGTCATTCGAAAATTATTTAGAGCGGCAAAGAGATTGTCTCTGCACTCGGTGAATAAATTACATTCCATAAAGAAATGAATGCAATCTTCAAAAGGATACCCGCAATCACAAGATGGGTTGTTAACTATGTTTTTACGATAAAGATCCGCCTTTAAAGAACTGCACATGTGTCTTAATCTGGTATGAAGGATATTTAATTTTCTATCTCCAAATTTGAAATAATCAGGTGGTTTTGATTATTTCGGTTTTACTGTTCTTTTAAAGATATTATCCAAATGAATGATGTTCCAGTATTATATAAAAAAATAAGATTAATGTATATATTGTTTTGACAAAACATTTTTTACTTTTTTTTATTTTGTAGCCTACATAGATAACAAAGTCCATTTTGTAAACATGTGTAAGCCTGTCCTTATGCAAGATATCTGTGGAAACCTCTTGACAATTTCTGAACCAGAGCTCTAATTTAACTCTCATTAATTTATGTAGACGAACTAACACCTTGCCCTAAACCAATCTCTTCCTATACAGTAAGCAATGCGACATATCTTCAGCTGAAGCTGTATTGGTCAGCTTGATTCATCGATATTTCAATATCAAGATCTATGGAAAGAATTGAAATTTACTCCTCAAAGACACTCATTGCGAACAAAGATAATTAATTGATGTATGTATTGTAAATGCTTATTGCTCATTTTTAAAATCCCTGGTGAGTCAAAAATGAAAAATAACATTTTAAGCATTGTTGTGCTGCTTTATTTGCATGTACTCATATTTCGAAAACAGTATAATTGATCGTATATTATACATTTAAAGAGGTAGATATTATATGTTATTCGGGAATCTTCACAGGGGATACGGGTAAATATTCTGCTGAAGTGAAATATCCAGGTAAATCCTGCAATTTGATTGGTTACCTTGACAGGGGATATGAGACCGTATCCCCGTGGTAGCAAAATCACAATTTTTAAACGCTGTTAAAAGAAAAAAATGTAGCACTTCTAGCAGAATATAAAAGTTATTCGGGCTTCACATGGAATACGGGTTCATATTCCCTGTCTGTGCCCTATATCCCCTTCGCCTGACGGCTCAGGGGATATAAAACACAGACAGGGAATATGAACCCGTATCCCCTGTGAAGATTCCCGAATAACATATAATATTCCCTGTCTGTGTTTTATATCCCCTGAGCCGCCAGGCGAAGGAGATATAAGATACAGACAGGGAATATGAACCCGTATCCCCTGTGAAGCCCAAATAACTTTTATATTCTGCTAGAAGTGCAATAAATTTTCTTTTAAAAGCTTTCAAAAATTGGGATTTGCTACCATGGGGATACGGTGTCATATTCCCTGTCAAGGTAACCAATCAAATTGCAGGATTGACCTGGATATTTCACTTCAGCAGAATATTATAAAATATACAGAGAACAGCGTTTTTATAAACAATGTCACGAAATAGGAACATTTTTTTTTCATTGTCAAAAATATAAAGAAAGGATTTTTTACCCTAATAAACTGATAATTTTAACCTTACGACTAAGATAGTACAGTTTCAGTAAAGTGAAATGTTATTTCTATGGCAATTCTCATTAACGCTAAAATATTGTACATAACTGTCAATTCAAATGAAATAAGATCAATTTCAAAATTCATTTGCGCCTCGGGCTGATATGGGGGTCTCGGGATGATAACCGTGCTGATATGGAAAAGGCCATGTATTAATCTCTATTTATTACATTCCTAGAATCTTCATCTGAGTTTAATCATGCATGAAAGTATCGCGATAATATGCCCTCTGATCCTTTGGTGAAATTGTATGCCACTCGTCTCGACATGCAGTCAATTGCTTATGTTGCATGCCAAATTTAAATTAACCCCATTCAGTCCTAAAGATGTTTATGTTACATAACTTAATACCATTTATACTGAATAAACTATCATCTGGCTAATTCTTCAGGGTGAACGATGTACGAGATGGGGACACTGCACAAAATAAATAAATCTAATCATAAATGAACAAATAATCTAACAATCTTAGTTTTGAAATGAGGAACCAAATTGAGCTGAAAATACAATTCGCGCTAAAATGTGTGTTTCAATGCAAAGAATAGAATACCGTCAATGAAAAAAAAAACTTTCACCACAATAGTAAGCTGCACACGGTCGGAGCTGCATAAATATTATACCAGATTATAACTCTACACTATCATGCCATCTACGTATATTGATATAAATTTTTCGTTCCAACCGAAAAGGTGCACTTATTGACCCCCCCCAAAAAAAAAAAAGAAAAAAAAAAAACACCAGCACCAAAGATTGCGGTTAATTTGCATTAACAACTTCATTTACGGATTGTATGTAATAATAACAAAGTACCGAATTCACTGTAATCTGTAAAGTTTGACATTTTCATACGAATTGGCACAAATATACCTAAAAATATTGTTGTTTATCTTAAGTGGATATTATGTAAATACAAATACCCCATACACGCTATTTATTTACAATAACTCAGATATGAACGTGGTTGTGCAATATTAATTAATAATCAACCACCTTCATCTGATCAGCCTGCATAATTTATATACAATTTTAACAGCCTTTCCCGTCGTGGCTATAAATCAAAGGTGAGTGACAGACGCTGTTTAAAGACAGATGATATGGGCGGTACTATTTTGTTATTTATCCGCGTTGCTCGTTGATCCTTCCGCAGTTGAAATGCATTATCCCCCAATATAATCCCAAATGTTGGCGTTAGAAATATCATTTCATTCCGGATAATTTTTAAAGTGTATGGTTGAATTTGGACTGGTTTTACTTACTTATTGCAAATGCAAGAAATCAATTATTTCTAGGAGTGTATGATATTGTATAATATAGTGTGTTATTTAACCCGGTGGATTTCTCGTACTATTGTCCTGTTTGACAGCATAACCCGCAGTAAACTGCGAGTAAAAATCGTGCAGAATTAAATGAAGTAACGCACAAGGTAAATTGTAATTTAATAAAGGGCTAGTTTTAGATGTATATTTTCTTAATATAGCCAAAATACAGCAATTACGGTCCTACAATTACACGCAATCAAACTTTTTCCACAACGCATTTTATTAATATAAAACAATTATTTGTGTAAAGAAAGTGGGTACTTTACCTGTTGTTATCAATTATTAAAGTAAAGCACACAGTTATTGATGTTAAATAAGCATCTGACGCTAACCAATTATAATCTATTAAAATACACATTTTCCGTTTTCAAGAGTCAATGTCATAATATCTTTATTTTGTAGGTATTTCCAACAGTATAATTGTAGGAACATATTAGTTTGTCAGTATTATGGAACACACAGCTTCTGTCAAAATATTATGATAAATAATAGAAAAAAATCTCGTAATTGAATATAGTACAAAGCTTAAAAAATGCTTGATTGATATATGAAAACAGGTAGTGAGCGCGTACATTGTATACATGATAGAATAGACACTACTAAATACATTGCATACTTATCCTTAACGGAATATATCTTGTATTTTATTGTTATCATTAATCTAACACGCTAAATTAAAAGTATACAACATTTTTTTTCTTGCTGTCGTATTGGGACTGGGGTCGTCCGGGGATTGGAAAATCTTTTTCTCGATTTTTTTAATTCGTTCCGAATTAAAGCAAATTTGTCCCAAAAGCTAGGTGACACAAAGAACATCGGAACCCCTTTATCTGGAACCACATTGGACCTTTTTTTTCGGGTGTTGAATCCGCAGGTGTAATCTGGTTTTAGACGGGATGTAAGGCATGCTATATTCTTCGTGCTCAGTTTAATACCTACTTTAAAATCTTGCTGGTTAAAGTCAAAGGGTCTTGTATTTTTGATAAAAGGAGAAGTTTATTTAAAAAAAAAAGATAAATGACATTTTCGATTACCAATATTTTTCCGATTTAGATGATATCACTAACTAAGGTTCAATGCATCGATAGATATACATTGGAATTATTTATAGCTCTATAATATACAAAATTAATTCTGAATAAAACGGCTATATGATATAATATCAGTCTGTTAATCCTTTTCCTCCGATAGCCGAAGGGAACTGTAGGCTTGCGCTCCGCCATTTCGTACGTTCGTCTATCCGTCAATCATAATATTTCCAAAAATGCTTGCAGATATTCGTATGATATTTGGTATATTGTCTGCACCATAAATCACAGATCTGATTAAACTTTTGTTCCGGTCAATGTATTTATGACGGAGTTAGAAGCCTTGGACTTGCAAAATGTTGGCGAAATACATATTTTCCGGACTTTCCTCTTAATCGTTGCAGTGATTCATCTGATATTTGGTATGCGAGTCTACAAGTTACTGCTAGTTATAAATCAAGAACAAGTTCAGTTCTGGTCCATCAATTTGAAGGTACTAAAAAAAGGGGAAGGGCAAGGGGGTCCCATAACAGCCTAACAGCAAATTGATTTTTCCAATAACAGATAACAGAAAATTCAGATAAGTGATTACAGCTAACCGTGTGTATTAAGTCAATAACAGCTAATATATAAATGTAAAACTTGGATAAAAGTAATCTTATTCAATAAAACTTTCCTTCTGAGAAGATAAACATTCATAGGCCATCATTGTTCATCATAAGCATGTTCATTGACTTCATTATCAAAAAAGTGCTTTATATGTTACTCATTACCACTGTACAAGACGAAAAGTACAATAGCCCAAAACTTTTTATCCCCGCACTTTTCTGAAGAAAATGCGGGGATATTGTTTTGGTCCCGTCCGTCCGTCCGTCTGTCCGTCTGATGGACCTTGTCAGTGGAACTCCTTCCCCTTTTTTGTATTTATGGTTTTAATTTTGTTATAGAATTGTTGCATATAGTCTGCAAATGCGCAATAAGCTTTCGGATTTTTAATATTGGTCTTGGTGCAAACAAGAGGCCCCATGATGTCAATCTTGATACATGTGAGCTTGTCACTGGAACTCCTCCTACATTTTTGAATTTATGGATTTAATTTTGTAATAGAATTGTAGCTCGTAGTCTGCAAATGTGCAATAACTCTTCAGTTTTTTTTTTATGTTGGTCTTGGTGCAAACAAGAGGCCCCTAATGTCAATCTTCACACATGTGGGCTTGTCAGTTGAACTCCACCTACGTTTTTGGATTAATGGATTTAATTTAGTAATAGAATTGTAGCATGTAGTCTGCAGATGTGCAATACGCTTTTGGATATTTGATATTGGATTTGGTCCAAACAAGAGGCCTCAAAAAGTTTGATTTTGACACATGTGAGCTTGTCAGTGGAACTCTGTTTTCTGTGTCAAACAGGGAAGTGCGGGGATGGCAATCATTTCTGATGCCACCACTTCTAGTTTTAAATGTCTTGGATTAGGCTAGTTGAATTTTTTCAGAGACTATTAAAGTTCTACTCGCTCTAGTAGTAACAGCTCGAATGAAGTCTAATTCTTTTCGTGAATAAAATTATTGAGTCTCAGAACTGACAAACTCAAATGCCACAAGAAGTATTGTCTTAGTGATGCTAAGAATGAAATGCGCAGTTGAATACATATTACATGTCTTACTGCTTTGTGTTTTATCAACATGTTTTTCAGTTGTCAAAGATCGAAGATTCGAACAATTTTAAAAAATCAGTAAGTGTGAATTTTCATTGCTTAAATTTTCTTTGTTCATCATGTAGCTATTGGTGTTCAATTTACTTCTTGTGTGAGTGTTTTTCAATTTCAACTCTTGTCGTAGAGATGAATTATTCTTTATTCGACTAATTTTCCATATATAGTCTATTCCGATTTCTATATAGTTCAGTATTTTACTGTTTTTTCTGCGTTATCATATAGCTAGTATAACTTCTTCGTCTACATTTTGGTAAATTAAGCTAAACCTTACCCGGAATTAGAGCTAAAAAGTCCCAAGACACCGTTAAATTATATGATGTAAAATAGGGCAACAAGTATATAAGATTCTAAGAAAAACGTGACAAGTCTTGAGGTTATAGAGGTTATAAAATGTATGTGGTGATGGAAGTCTATTTTATTTGAAATCCCCTGCACCTGAAGCTCAGGCTACAGAGCTGCCGGGCGCGTCCCCAGTTTGTGGATAGGGGATTGCCCTGTCTATGCGGGGTAGTCATGTCATAATACAGAAAACATGACCGCAAACCATTGTAGCCAAAATGTGTGGAGAAACGCAACGTTCCATGCAGTATAGAGTCTAAAGAGAGCAGAGTTGCTGGGACTCATATAGAAGGCTAATTTTCCTGCCCCTACCCATTTGTCACCTTTTCCAGTGGCAATCAAAACTCGTTGTCCAGGTTGTCCCTTCCATTATTTCTTCTTTCTTTTCTTACTTATATTTTTTCCGAATTAATTAACTTTTTATGTAATTTGTTTATTTTTCAAGTAAACATGTTAAATTACAATACGACAGAAACATATAGTATAAAATATCATACTGACAGTGTATATATATCATTTCTTTTTTAAATCAACAGTATACTTTTATACCACTGCTGCATCCAGAAGTGACCTCTTTCTATAATATTTATTATTAAGTACAGTGCAGATTTTTTTCAATATTAATATAGTATTTAAAATATTTAATTCCCTCTTAACAGAAATTTTTTTTCCGTCACATCTACCATTTATAGCAGATGAAATATTTCAGAATAAGTAGTATCATATATCTGTGATTCATTTGGCACACCAAAAATATTTATATATATATATA
>MJUU01063397.1:89279-109671 GCA_002080025.1 Modiolus philippinarum | reverse complement strand
AATTCCATAAATGAGTCATTTGATTTTTTTAATTGATAAGCAATGACAAAATTCTAAAAAAAAACTGCGTTTAATGAAACAGATTTTCTATTGTCAATATAGATACCACCGATAACAAGCGTACATAACAGGCACAATAAAATACAATCACATTGAATGTACAGTGACGTGCAAAAATTATTGCAACAAATGAAATATATGCATTTCACGTTAAAACTACCTTTATTTCTAATAATTCGTCAGAATTCAGAGCTTCTTTCAAATGTAGTAGATCGAAACTAGTATATGTAAGAAACACGAGAACAATTACACGAGGGTTTAATTTTATTTTCAAAGAATTTTTATTGTTACAAATAGCTTGACATGCAATGTCTTGCAGTGATTTAGATATGTTTACAAATTGTAAATATTTAAACGTAAGTTCAAAAGTTTACTTTCTAAATTTACTATATATCTATAGTAAAAAATGTTGTAAAATATTGTAATTCTCGATAAAATCATATCACTGTGCAAGCAAAGAGATAAGGAATAACTGTGCATTGGACTAAATCCCTACTAATACATGGTGAAACAACATTTTTGTTGTTCGTCATGTCGAAGTCATCACGAAGCCTTCAACAAAGAACAAACACTCCTTCCTCCTTGTAAATTCAAGACAGTCCCAAGTGTCGGTTTAAGAGGAATTCACGTGCTAATTTCAGAGTCTTGACAGCTTACGTATCTTCGGTATATATAAAAATAAAACACTTGAAAGACCAAAAAATCAAACACATGGAATCACTGATACTTAACAACACAATATAACACAGAAACCTTCAGACTGTTATTTAGACATCTTTTGTATCTTCAGAGTAGATAAAAACTTTGGGAGACCAAAACATCAAAACATCTGGAAAAGCTTATGAAAATGGACTACATATAGAGTCTAAAAGTAACGCCAAAATCAGCTAAGGAGAGACATGAGGAAAAAACTCCTTAGTTTATAATATTCAAAACTTTAGATATTATAACTTTTAAAATAATTGGTGTCCGGGCCAGCGCTAAAGGTAGTGATTAACAAGATACCGAAATTATGGTAAATTAGTTCTACATGTGGCCAATTTGACATTTTGTATTTCTTCAGTGCAGATATTGAAAAATGAAATAAACTTAAAGACCTTTAATTTTTAAAGATATGTCCCGTTTTATCAAATTTCATTACTTTAGATGATCGATTCTTAGACTATAGTCACTGCTGGATGAAAAGATGACTGTAAATACCAGTGAGAGTCATTTTTTATTTATTGTAGGCAAAATATGACTGACAATGATAGTCTTACTGCGAATGTTGTGTCAGTGAAAATTTTAATTGTCACAACTTAATTTAGTTTGTAAAACTCATTTAGACAACTTCTTGCTTATATATATAGGTGTGCAAAATAGATAAGTCAGGACCGAACCCTCAACCTTAAACGAACAACCCAGTACTGGACGACTTCGTTGGCTTGTGATACACTCGGGGACTATCAGTCCACCATAGTATAGGTATCTACACAGTGGTACATTTAGTGGGGCGGCGAAGAGGCAAATTTTCAAAATTTAAATTACCCGAAAGCCCCATGGACTTTTATTATCTTAAACGAAAAAGTAACATTTGTTCTTTCAGAAAATGGCTGTCGTCGCTATCTGACATGGTCCAAACATACTTTATTTAAGGGTCAAAGGTCAAAGCCCTAAGAGCTGTATTTTTAGTTTGCCGGGGTATAACTTACTAATTTTTTGACATACTTTTCAAATATTTGGCAAATAAGTGTATCACAAAAAAGTTGAATATTTGGTACCATTTGACTTTCATATGACATTCACCTTTGACCTTGAGGTCAAATAATTGTTTTCAAGTAAAGGGTTTTCCAATACAAAAATAAATTGCACCGGAGTTGTCGTATTTAAACCGTGTTTTGAATGCATTAATGTGCGATCTGTGCTGTTATAGCTTTCATTGAATATGACCTCTTTGAAGGTAAAATAAGGCAATTTTTTTCTTACAATGAACATAGCGTTACAAGGTTGACCAAGAACAAGGCATTTGACACATGTTTTTACTATTGTACAAATTGTACAAGGTGTCTGCGATAATTTGACTCATGCTAGTCATTGACATTGAAGATTTATATAAAAATTAAGTTTCCTCGTAAAATTTTTGGTGTGTGTGTGGGGGGGGGACATCTAAATTATTTTTACGTTTGACATTCACAAAACACAAAGTACAACATATGAATCATTGGTTTTTGGACCTTTTGTTGACATCGAATGAGCTCAAGGTTATTTTTGATAATAGTCTTTTAAAGTATGTGACTTCATTGTGTGCTGTTAAACCTCTACGCGATCTTCGCAATTAAGTTTAAAAAGGCTAGGTTTTCTAGAAACAAAATCTGCTTGGTTTATACTTGTTTACTTAACAACTGGTTGTTATTCACATGAACAGGGCATCTTTTTGTGTAAAACACACAAGGTAATTCGTAAAGAGAAAAACCGAAAACACATTGGCCCATTTGAAAAAAAATCTAGAACACGAAGTCAAAGAACATTAAATGTGTGAGATTAAGTAGTGCTTTATGCCAAGCAATGACAGTTTCCATTAAAGAATAAAACAGATATGACGTATTACTGTAACTAAAGCAAAAATCGGCCATAGGCAAAAGCCCATCAACTACATGCAAATGTCCAGGCGGGATCCGGACAATTTTAAAAGAGGGGTTCAAATTCGAAGTGAAATTGATATTCCACCGACCGACACGAGGCCCGAAATATTTTCAGTATTTTTTAGTAAAATTTCAAGATATTCATTAAAAATGCATGATCGCCAATGATTTCAATGTCGTAAACAAAACTAGATTTTTAATACATAATATGCTATCTCCAGTAATGTAACAAAACGTTGTAAACTTGACAAGCGTACATTTTTAAAACAGAAAACGACAATAAAAGCAAACACACATAATTTACATAGGTTCTCAACTTTGAAGATGCGCACAAACGCACAACAGGACGCAATGGCATATCTTGTTGGATTTTCTTCTGTCAACAATTTCCCACTAATTAAAACAACTTTTAGCGCAATATTTAGCAACTTTACAATGAAATATTAGCCTTTTGGATGTTTTATGGTTTCAGAAAATTTAAGTTTTCTGGGGTAATCAATTTACGTGATGACACATATTTTGTCAATGGAAGCTATTTTCATCTTTAGAACGCTTTGCCGTTTCCAGTTTTTGCTTCGCATAGCAGAGCTGTACTCCGATTTGACGCAACAAGTACATTTCCGCATTTTCATATCTGAACTATACGAACACACCCAATACTCAAACACACCCTTTAGTCAATTACACCTTTTTTATATACGTTAGCAAATAAAGACATTATAAACACCTGTCACGAATTTTTAGAATTGTACTTATGTCAAACATACACCAAACAAATAGAAATATTGTTGAAATATCATTAAAAACAGAGTGCCAGGTAAATGGTAAATTATAAAATTATGACCAAATCGGTACAACACTGTTAAAATACGGGAAGAAAATATTTGCAAAACACAACTTTTGATAGAAAATTTAACGTGGAGAAATGATGTATTCTGGAAACAAATACGCCAATAGTTACGTGAAACAATTGTCAAATCAGTTATGAGACATAATTAAGATTAAAAGGTAGGTGCGAAAAAACATCAATTTTAATGCTAAATTTTACCAAGTTTGAAAACGGTCGTACTGGGCTATGTTTGAACTTATAAGGGTGTATTGATGCACAATTAAGTACTCTATTGCATTCTTTTTGGTAGCTCACCTGGCTATGCCAGGGTGAGCTTTTGCCATCACTTGGCGTCCGTCGTCCGTCGTCTGTCGTCCGTCCGTCCGTCCGTCGTAAACTTTTCTTCAAAAATCTTCTCCTCTGAAACCACTGGGCCAATTTAATCCAAACTTGGCCTGGGTCATCACCAGGGTATGTAGTTTAAAAAATTTGTTCGGTTAGTCCGAGGACCAAACAACATGGCCGCTGTTAGTAAAAATAGAACATAGGGGTAAATTGCTGTTTTTGGCAAATAACTTCAAAACCGTTGCAGATATCAAAAATCTGACAGGAGTAGAATTGTTCAGAATGACAAGATCTATCTGCCCTGCAATTTTGAAGAAAATCGGAAAAACCGTCTCAGAGTTATAGCCCTTTTTTCCGTAAAATTTTCAAAATTTATACATTTTTTATTTTTTATTTCAAAAACTGTAACAGATAGAGGTGAAGTGTAAATTTGAAAAATGTTCAGCATATCAAGATCTACATACTCTGAAATTTTGAAGAAAATCCAACTGCCTGTGTTGTAGTCATTGACTTTTTTCACCAAAAAAAAATTCAATGCCATATGGTTATGGGTTATTTCCCTTTAAATTCTGCTTTCAAATCTTCTTTGGTTTACTTTTCTCTTTTGAGTTTTAGAGAAATTCCCTGCTATCGCTTTATTAGAAATAATTATTTGCTATATAATCAAAAGCAAAAAAGGTGTTTTTGTACAAATTTTTACATTTTTTTTGCAAATATACTTTAATAAACTATACTTATTTCACAATTTAATAATAATTGTATATAACTTTATATTGTTTTAATTATTTCTGTTTGCTTGCCCTTTATGCAAGTATCTCTCTCAGTTAATATTGTAGTGGCATCTAAGCTTCAATTGCTGTATAACTTTAAAACTGACTGCATGGCTATGCCATGGAGATCTTTTTGCCATTAGTGGCCTGTCCATTGTAAACTTTTCATTTAAACATCTTCTCTGAAACCACTGGTCCAATTGGAACCAAACTTGGGAACAATGGTCCATAGGTGGCCCCATTACAATTGGAACCAAACATGGGCACAATGGTCCATAGGTGGCCCCATCAAAAAAATGTCTGGCAAGTCTGTATCATATCCAAGATGGCCGCCAGCAGGGAACGCAGTTTAACATTGGACCCTAGGGGAAAGCATTCAAAGATCTTCTCTGAAACTAAAGCGCCAATTATAACCAAACTTGGTCACAATAGTCCTTCGGTAGTCCCCTTTGAAAATTGTCTCCGGCAAGTCTGCACGTCATCCAAGATGGCCGCCAGCGGGAACTTGGTCCAAAATTGGACAATATTGCAAAAGTCTTCTCCTCTGAAAATACTGGGCTAATTGGAACCAAACTTAGTCACAATGGTCCATAGGTGGCCCCTTTTAAAAAATGTGTTCAGCAAGTCCACATCATATATTCTAGATGGCCGCCAGGAGGGAACATGTTTTTAACATTGGACCCTATAGGGGAACATATTCAAAGATCTTCTCCTCTGAAAGTACATGGCCAATTGGAATCATACTTAGTCACAATGGTCCTTACTTGGTCCCCTTCATAAAATGTGTCTGGATGTCCACATAGCATCCAAGATGGCAGTCAGCAGGGAACATTGTTTACCCTTGGACCCCATGGGGAATCATTTAAAGATCTCCTCTGAAAATACTATGCCAATTGGAACCAAAGTGAGGCACAATGATCCTTACATGGTCTTCTTCAAGAAAGCTGACAGTTGGTCTACGCCTCATCAAAAATAGCTGCCAGTGGGGAACATAGTTTAATTTTGGATCATATAACATCAGCAAACTTCAAAATGAGACCCTTAAACATTAATAAACATCAGCAAACTTCAAAATGAGACCCTTAAACATTAATAAACAAATTTGAAAATGAGAACCTTAAACATTGTGATTATTTTGACTTATTGTGTCAGCTATGACCCAGGTGAGCGATACCGACTCTTGAGAGCCTCTTGTTTCGAAATATCAATTCTTGCAATACAAATTATTGAAATTTAGACTCAAAACCAATAAGCTTATCCCCCTTGCATGGCTATGTTATGAACTTGTTTTGGCTTTTCATTTAGATCTTTTTTTGGTTATTTCTTCCCTATCAGTTTTGGTTTATGGTCTTTTAAATGTCTGATCTGCACTGAAGAGACGTTAGCTGAAGAAATGGCATATGCAGTTATTTTGTTATTTTTAGTACATTGTACTAGCATCTGTTATTTGTATAGTGTTCATTTTTCTTGTCGTGCAAATGTTTTTATTTAACAGTTTGATCAAGGGAAGAAATTCTAGTTCATTAACATTGCAAACTAAGTGCAACAAAAACAAATAATTATTAAACAAAATAAAGAAGGCATCGAAAACACGAGAAGAACAGTTTCCTGTTTCGAAAAAAGCATTCTTTATTAAATATATGAAACGCTGGTAATGACCGTATGGTAAGCAGATGGTATAAAGTCTTATTGCAGTACACCTGAAACCCAGGGGAGGAGGGTACTATCAAATTGTATTCATACATACATGTAGACTCGTCTCAAGGAAAAAAAATACCCCCCCCCCAAAAAAAAAACAAAAAACAAAAATCAAAAACAAACTAGAGGCTCCCAGGAGCCTGTATCGCTCACCTGGCTTTCAGTTGCCACAATCAAGCTAACATTTTAAGTTATACAGTTGAACTTAAGTCTCTCAAACTTTGTTAGCTCAAACACCACCAATATTTTGAACTGTATTTAAAGTCTGATCTTGTTTTACTATATTTCTTTGTTGGGCTTTTTTGACAAAAACATATTTGCTAAGGACCACTTTCAACATGAGTTTTGAAGTTTATTGAGAAATAATTTTGTAAATAGCGGTCAACAACAATTTTTAAAACCATATTTTTAATTTACCACATCAATATTTATTTGGAAACCAAATTTCATTGAAATAGGAAAATGTTAATTCCCCGCCTTTTTTTTTGCGGCCATTTTGAAAATGGCGGTCAACAAACAATTTTCAACACGACTTTTGAAGTAGTGACATCTATATCCACTTGGACACCAAATTTCATTGAAATCGGACAATGTTGAATTTTCCGCCTTTTTTTTTGCAGCCATTTTAAAATGGCGGTCAATGAACATTTTTAACATTAGTTTGAATTTGCGACATCAATACCTATTTGGAAGCCAAAATCCATTGAAATTTGACAATGTTAAATTTCCCCCTTTTTGGCGGCCATTTTGAAAATTGCGGTCAACAAACAATTTTCAGCATCTGTTTTGAAGTCGCAACATCAATATCCACTTGAAAACCAAATTTCATTGAAATCGGACAATGTTGATTTTCCCGCCTTTTGTGGTAGCCATTTTGAAAATAGCGGTCAACGAACAATTTTTAACATTGGTTTGAATTTGCGACATCAAAACTTATTTGGAAACCAAATTCCATTGAAATTGGACAATGTTGAATTTTCCCGCCTTTTTTGGAAGCCATTTTGAAAATGGCGGTCAACGAACAATTTTATACACCAGTTTTGAAGTCGCCACAGCATGGCAAACATTTTATCAATTTACACTTAACCTTCATCTTCTCTATCTATGGAAATAAAAGACGACAAAATATGAAAATTTGAAAATTCCATGAAAAAAAAGGCAACAACTACAAAGATTTTTGGATTTACTTAAAAATTTCAGGGTGGGTAGATCTTGATATGCTGAACCTTTTTGCAATTTTACACTTGACCTCAATCTGTTACACTTTTTGAAATTTTTACGGAAAAAGGGCAATAACTCTAGGACGGGTTGTCGGATTTTCTTCAGAATTGCAGGGCAGGTACATCTTGTCATGCTGATCACCTTTTTTTATATCTGTAATGGTTTTTGAGTTATTTGCCAAAAACAACAATTTACCCCTATGTGCTATTTTTAGTAACGATAGCCATGTTGTTTGGTCCTCGGACTAATCAAACACAATTTTAAATCTAGATACCCTGGTGATGATTCAGGCCAGCTTTGGTTAAAATTGGCCGAGCGGTTTCAGAGGAGAAGGGTTTTGAAAAAGTTTACGACGGCCGGACGGGCGGACGCCAAGTGATCGCAATAACTCACATGCATGGCCTTTTAGGCCAGGTGAGCTAAAAAGAAAAAAAAATTGGAAGTATACCCCAAAAATACCTGTTATAATAATATACCCCAAAAATACCTTCCAAAATTTTATTCGCCCAAAAAATACCAAAGGAGTTTTATGTTCTGACATTTGTTTTATATTGACCAAATTTTCAATGGTCCGCCTGTGCCATGCTATATAAGATAAAAACAACCATTCCCAGAAATTGTTACAAACCTGTTGAAACACTATAAATTAGTGTAGGGTCCATCCAACAATAGAAATGCGTGAAAGCTTGGAGCTTTATTTTATACAAATAAGTCATTTAACTTTATGCTTGTGATCGGAAACTCATGTACCCCATAAAATACCAACAAAATATGAAACACCCCAAAAATACCACCATATTATCATAACCCCCAAAAATGCTAACATTTTTTTACACCCCCAAAAATAGTAAAATCTAAAATTTTAACCCCCAAAATAGTCAAAGCATATGTATAGACAATTTTTTGAGTACCCCCCCCCCGGACCTGAAATGAGTATAAAAATTCCATTATGGTCAACCAATTTCAAATTTTTCGAGGGAATTCTGTATTTAGCATTCTTAACATAACAACCTGTAGTAGAGCGTCGCTTATTTAACGAGTTAAAATTACCCAAAAGCCCCATGGAATTTTATTGCTTAATATCATTTATCAACATCTCAACTCTCAGAAAATGCCTGTCGTCGGGTTAAATTGTGGTCCCTTTGACGTAAAAATGGCGACTTTTGACGTCGCCCTGTTCTTCAATATACACACAGGGCGGCTTTGAATGAAATTGAATTCACCAGTTATTCTTGAAACTCAATACAACAGAAACAAAAAGCATGCAATAGTGTACTTAATTATGCATCAATATACCCTTATAAATTCAAACATAGCCCAGTACGGCCGTTTACAAACTTGGTAAAATTAGGCATTAAAATTGGTGTTTTTTAGCACCTACCTTTTAATCTTTTACATATTTGTTAATTATGTCTCATAACTAATTTGACAATTGTTTCACGTAACTATTGGCGTATTTATTTCCAGAATACATCATTTCCCCAAGTTAATTTTTTTATCAAAAGTTGTGTTTTGCAAATATTTTATTCCCGTATTTGAACGGGGTTGTACCGATTTGGTCATATCTTTATAATTTACCCCTTACCAGGCAGTCTGTTTTGAATGATATTTCAACAATATTTCTATTTGTTTGTTGTTTGTTTGACATAAGTACCATTCTAGAAATAAGTAATACGTGTTTATAATGTTCTTATTTGCTCACCTTTAAAAAAAATGTGTAATTAACTAAAGGGTGTGTTTGTGTATTTGGTGTGTTCGTATAGTTTAAATATGAAAATGCGGAAATGTACTTGTTGCGTCAAATCGGAGTCAAGCTCTGCTATGCTAAGCAAAAACTGGAAACGGCAAAGCGTTCTAAAGATGAAAACAGCTTCACCTCACAAAATATGTGTCATCACTTTAATTGACTACCCCAGAAAACTTAAATTTTATGAAACCATAAAACACCCAAAAGGCTAATATTTCATTGTAAATTGCTAAATATTGCACTAAAAGTTATAAAGGGAGAAATTGCTGACAGAAGAAAATCCAATAAGATATACCATTGCGTCCTGTTGTTCTTTTGTGCGAATCTTCAAAGTTAAGAACCTATGTAAATTCCGTGTGATTGCCTTTTATCGTCGTATGTACTTCCTTACTACAAAGCTTGTCAATTTTGGTTACAGTTTGGGAGAAAGTATATTATATATATATATATAAATTCTAATTTTGTTTACGGCATTGACATCATTGGCGGATCCAAGTGAAGGTTTCGGGATTTGGACCCCACCCCTCTGTTTGCACAATTGCACAATCATGTATTTCTAATGAATATCTTGATGTTTTTACTTAGAAATACCCCAAAATTTTTCGAGCCTCGTGCCGCTCGGTGAAATACCATAAAACTTCACATTTTAACCCCTCTTTTCAAATTGTCTGGATCCCGCCTGGACAAGCATTTGCATGTAATTGGTGGGATTTTGCCTAAGGCCGATTTTTCTTTAATTACAGCAATATGTCGCATCTATTTAATCTGACATTACTTGGCATAAAGCACTATTTGATCTCAAGTATTTAAAGTCCTTTGACTTCGTGTTCTTGACTTTTTTTTCCAATGGGCCAATATGTTTTCGATTTTTCTCTTTACGAATTACCTTTTATGTTTTACACACAAAAAAGAAGCACTGTTCTAGTGAAAAGCAAGCAGTTCTTAAGTTAACTAGTACGAACCAAGCAGATTTTGTTTTTAGAAAACCTAGCTTTCCTTAACGTAAATGCGAAAATCGAGTAGAGGTTAAAGTCGCATACTTTAAAAGATAAAAATAAAAGATACCTAATATCAAAAATAACCTTGAGCTCATTCGATGTCAGCAAAATGTCCAAAAGACCAGTGATTCATATGTTGTACTTTGTGTTATTGTGAATGTCAAACGTAAAAACCATTCAGATGTTTGCCCCTCCCCCTCCCCCACACACCAAAAATTTTATGAGGAAACTTAAATTTGATATAAATCTTCAATGTCAATGACTAACATGATAATTGTTGCAGACACCTTGTACAATAGTAAAAACGTGTGTCAAATTACTTGTTCTTAGTCAAACTTGCACCGCTCTATTCATTGTAAGAAAAATTACCTTATTTGACCCTATTTACTTATTTATTCAAATTCAATGAAAACTATAGCAACACAGATCGCACTTTAATGCTTTCTCAACTCGGTTTAAATACAACTACTCCAGTGCAATTCATTTGTGTATTGGAAACTCCTTTACTTGAAAACAATTATTTGACCTCAAGGTCAAAGGTGAATGTCATATGAAAGTCAAATGGTACCAAATACAGCCCTTAGGGCTATGACCTTTGGCCCAATAAAGTATGTTTGGACAATGTCAGATAGCGACGACAGCCATTTTCTGAAAGAACAAGCATTACACTTTCGTTTATGATAATAAAAGCCCATGGGGCTTTCGGGTAATTTAAATTTTGAAAATTTGCCTCCTCACCGCTCTACTGAGTATCAAAATTCAAATTATGACACAAATATATAGAATAATGTATCAGCCGAAAAATGACTCCATAACTGGTAGAAACTCCAATAACAAAATACCGAAGTTACTGTAAATTTAGTTTCTGCATATGACCAGTTCGACAACTTTTGTCACATAATTGCAGATAAAATGTAAACATTTGGAAGACCATAAACTCAAAGATGAACCAAAACTGATAGAGAACAAATAACAAAATATGATCTAAAGGGAAATCAAAAATTAGCTAAGGACAGAAAAATTCACAATGGAAATCAAAGTCATACAGCTTGGTCACCAATTTTAATATGAAGCAGAAGTACAATGTCATTAAATGTAATCACATAACTGCATGATAACCTGTTTTAATTCTTTTTTTTCATAATATGGGATCGAATTCCTGAAAGACCCAATCTGAATTATTACAATTTTCAAATTTGCATGTACATAGAGTTTTGCTATAAATCAGTTAAAACCCATCGGGCTATACCCCTCCCGATCGTAACTACTATATGTAGTGTCTGCAATATGTTGCAGGTCAAGGAAAATACAAAAGTGATAATTCCAGTCTCTCCTAGTTATGTAAATCTGTCAACGTCTCCTAGGTATTGTAGTTCGCTTTCTGATTTATTAATTGACTGGACAATCACATTCAGTTGTTCCATTCTGATAACATGTAGCAGTTTTTGTTTTTGTTTTTTGTTTTTGTTTTTGTTTTTGTTTTTTTTGTTTTTTGTTTTTTGTTGTTTTTTTTGTTGTTTTTTTGTTTTTTTCTGTATTGCTGTTGGTAGCCTTACAATATGCGTTTAATATGCATACAAGTGCTATCAGAGCTGAAAGTGGTTAATTATCTCAGTTAAACGCTTTAACGTTTACAAATGTACATGTAAGAAACGAGATCTTTCACATGATCAGGGTTGCCACTATTCTGATGTTTTCGAAGTCGAGGATTTTTCCAGGTCTTTTCAAGGATATTCTAATTATTTTCAAGGACCAAAATAGTCGACAAAATTCTTGGTTGTGATAATTATTTTCCAGAATTTGTTTACATACTATCCATCAATATTAACTTCATAAAATTCTAGGGTTTTTCAAGGATATTTCCAAATATTTGAAAATTCAAGATCTTTTATAAAGCCAAGTTTTCTTACAATCGACTCGATGAGTGCCCTGTGTTTGTCTTTATATTGTTATCGTCCACTAGCTTAAGACACTGACAGTGATTTTAAGAGCTATGCCAGTTTATTTATGTTTTTGACAATCCCACATCCATGACCAGAAAAGACATAGATGTAGCGTTGTACGACATTTAGCAAAGAATTCCGCTAAAATCTGTGTTATGGGTTGTCTTGATCTTACTGTGGGGTAAGAGCAAAGCTCATTGTTGAAGGCTTCATAATGACTTCAAGATAAAGAACAGCATAAAAGCGTTGTTCCTTTGCTTGTCTTGCCATGTATTTGTAGAGACTTTATCTCATGTGCATTACAACCACTTTAAAGGTGACATAATCCTCATAGAAAGTACAAAAAAATCTAAATGGCACCAGGGTGCACAAGCCGAGTTTAAACTTCAAATATTATGTGACCGGGTTAATGTGAAGACCCAAATATTTCTACAATTGTCTATTTATTATCTTTCCTACCTAATATCCAAAATTCAAGAAGGTCTTTTTTCTAGTTTCATGTCTTGACATTTCAATATATAAATCTATTTTCGGTCACTGTGATCTTAACTGACCTTGACCTCTGACCTACTTCACTTCGTTGCAACTCGGCTAAAATGCCATAATACCATCAGATACAAAGCCATAGTTTTCATAATGCGGCTGAATAATCTGCTGAGTTATGATAATGATTATTGCGTATTCGATAACCCGTCTTACATTTAAAAATTGTATAAGATATATAATTATTCTGCTGAAATATCCTAGCCAATCCTGCGATTTGATTAGTTAGCTTGACAGAGAAAATAGACCATAATCATATTGCTATTTCAATGGAGGTAACTTTCAGTGGCAAGGTGGCCCGTGATAGTAATAATCAAGTCAAACTTCATTGTTCAAAGCTCCAGCAAAAAACTAAAAGCGGATCTGAAGTTGTTAGTTATTTTCATATTAACACCGATTGTTCAGATCAACTTTAGGTTTAACTGGTAATGAAAATAATGTTTATGTACTAACAGCAAAAAAAAAAAACAAATGTTAGTGAAGGAAACATAAATAAAAATATCTCTACACTGGGTTACAACGTGAAGATTAGTTGGAAAGCATCGGAAATGCTGCGGGCAACAAGGTGGGTTTCTGGTTCAAATTGATTTTTGTATTCTCGTATGATGTTTACATGCCGGTTTCTTTCTATTTGAAATGTAAAAAATGGATAACAGGAAACACCTACAATGGCTAAAAATTACATGCCACAATCTGCTAAGGAACTACACACGAAGAACACGAATAAGACAAACGAAAGAAACTCTGAAATATATCCTTAGAACAAACTATTGTACAGAATTACCTACACAGGTTTTTGTTTTTCTGTTCTGATATCATGGATATGCTAAACAGCTGATTTACTGGCCGGCTGACAATTTGTAAACAAGGCCAAGGTCATGGACAAACAAGATAACAGGAATGCCAGAAAAAAAATAATTTTTGCAACATGTTAATACGGATATATGACGCCCTTTTATCTCTATACTATCTATTGTATGTGTAGTACTGCTACACTGTATAGACCGCACGGACAAGAACAGAGGATCCGTTATGACATTTTGCTGCCCTTAATTAAGAAATTGAATTGTTTCTTTTAGAACCGCGAAAATATCATACTTCTTATATTGCTTTACCTTATTGTAAGGGTTTGTTCTCATCGTGTAATTTTCCTTTTGTATCAACGCAGTAACATATCACGTGAAAAATATCCCTCGTGGATTGACTGCGTTTCATTCTAAATATTATGAAGCTGGTCCAAGATATGCATATTGACAGATGAATAATTTACAATAATATGAAAAATTGTGTGAAAGTTTGATTAATTTAATTTGCTGTATAAAGCATCTAATTCCAAAGACAGGTTTTTATTTTTGGGTTACATGCAATGAAGAAACAAATGGTATCACGTTCTTGGTGTTTAGCTAATTTTGAAACACGCGATATATAATTGTTTTAAATTCATATCTGTAAAATGCGTGAGGACATTGAATTTCTTGGTTAATGTAATTAAAACCGAACTTCAGTATACAATATTTAGTGTTTTTAATAACAACCTGAATACAAGAGAATATTCAAACACTTAACGTATTCTGTTAAGGAGATTAAATTGCATTTCAGACCATGAAGGTTGAACAAAATTATTCACTTGCTAAGCAAACAAGTCTTTATTGCCTATATAATAAGTACTGAAAATCTGGTAATATTATGTTAACAACAAACATATGTTTAAAAAGGAGTGAATGACATATTCAGTTATCGATGTAAGTACTTTTATTACTTTTATGGTTGACAGTAAAATCCTTTACAATGCTGAGAAAATACGAGTACATTTAGTATTCCTAGTTTATTGATACACCTAGAACACGTGACTTTTCCTTAACTAATATACTCTGCATATGGCAGTTCCGACAATGTAAGTATCACCAGAAAGAAATTAGTATTATGTAAAGAAAGTACCTGCTGCCTTTGATCAGGTGAGGGCACATCTATGTCCTCCTTTGAATTATCATAGGTATATCACCACACACTAAAGGGGCTCTAGAAATGGGTCTTCGGATTTGTGCCATTTTTCATAATTTTCCACTGTTACCTCGACCTCAAAATATTCAAGTTTTAATTTTTTTCCAGGCAGAGCTTTATTTCAAGGTTCATTTTATTTAAATTTTATATTCATATTTAGATACATTGATGATGTTCTTTCCATTAATAACACATCTTTTGACAATTGGATCAAATCGATATATCCTCTAGAACTAAAGAAAATGACAGAAACCACTAGATCTATATCTTTTTTAGAATTACATCTCGAATTTTACGAAAATGGTCATCTCAGTACTGAAATTTACTACAAAAGGGTGATTTTAATTTCAAAATGACCAATTTCCCTAAAGGGCAGTAATATTCTAACTTCCCCTGCTCACGACATGTTAAACTATTAGCGTCATCGACCAGTCACGTGACTAAAGTGGCTACATGTGGATTGTCGTATTTTGTACATAGGAATATAACGATAGATTGTAAAAAATAGAAAATACCAAGATTTAGAATTGTGTTCTTTAAAATGTACAACTATGTGCTTATTCTAAATAAATTTCTCTTTCTTTCGGTATAATTTTTATGAGAATCGGAAGAGGTTTAGTCTCGTCAAAATTGATTCTAAAATTTCAAATATTTTCACAAGTATTCCCTATTTAAGGCATTGTAAATAGCGTATTTTCTGTGAAGTATCCCCTTTTTAGAACTGAATTGCGAGAGAACTAATGCACTTTTTTAATTTGTACAACTATGTGGTGAAAATAGATAAAATTGGCTATCCGTCGGTGTAATTCTTTTCACTTTTAGATCCTATCTCGTCAAAATCGATTTGAAAATCGTCCATTTTCACTAATTCTACACCAGACAACAGGCAATATGGCGACAGCTAGATTGTGATGACCCAACAACATTAATTGTGCTTCATATTATTTTGTTTGTCAATATTTTAAAATACAACTACTTTTAAAAATGAACAATTTATTATTGTTTAAATTACAAAAAAAAATCTTAAAAAAAATTTTGAACAGAGCAGACTGTTTTATGACCTTTTGACAGCCATCCCTGATGTTGATTGTGGCAAGGACTTATACGTCCTTGATTGTGGCATAACAATTTTCACCTGTGATACCTGTGGCTAAATTACGTAAGAAATGACCTGATGGTGATGTATGCATCACGTGTGTAACAAATTTGTGTGTTGTGTAGTCAACGACTATGATGAATTGTATTTTGAAGGAAGGACGTATACAAGTACTTGTTTGAAGCATTCTCTTATTTTTGTTACATGTAGTCCCAATTATCATTATATATTTAATGCTTTATATAGATTATTCATTTATTTGTTACATTTTATTAACCTAAGGTAACGTTTAATTTTTTTTTCAAAATATAAATGATATAATATACCATGACAATCACAATCGTTTACTCGTCAAATAATACACAGGTACCAGTACAATTCACGTTAACCAGTTCGCATCTGGCTGACAGAGTTACATTTCCTTCAAAAGTCCGTAATAGTTTAGTATGAGTGTATGTTTGAAAGTTTATTCGAGAGCTACCACAAAATATGCAGACTTTCTCCTTAGACATAGTTATCTGCGTGACGGCTTTTTATCATAGCTTAAAAAATCGGTCTCATACGATCATACGAAAAGTTCTTTAAAAGATATCAGTCCCTTTTAGAAAAATTTCAAGTTTCGGTCTGAGCTCTAAGGTGGTCATTTCTTTTATTGTCTACGACCTTTCAGTAGCTGTTGAGTTGCTAGCGGGCACTACCGCAATGGAAAGGGGGGGGGGGGTTGGAGCGCCATAAAACCGGTTTAACCTATCGTTCCTTTTAAAACGCCTGTACAAAGTCGGGAGCATCGACACTGAATTTTCTCGGCTCTCTGTCCGGTTATTTTGTTTATTACCCCCATTGGCACAAATGTATGTATGTGCTAGGGATCGTACTCGATTTGGACGTTTAAATTATGCGTCGGTGTCCTTTACCCAACGTCAAATAAAATTTTATTATAGTCATGTCTTGTCAAGGGCAAACTTTTTCATGGCCCTTGATCTAACAAATAATGACAAAATCCTGTTTTCTGTATAAAGACCAGTGTTATTGCTGGTTTTCATTGTTGGTTGATTTGTCCTAACGCAGAACAATGATTTTAAGTAGTTATTCAATGATGTTTACTGGTTCAAACCCTCCTTTGCAAAAACGAAGGAACATTGGAGTGGTATTTTCAAATGTCCAGAGACATGGCCAGAACGAGAAAACAGAAAAAGGACGTTGAAGCGCATATTAATAACCACAAAATGCCAAATTTTGGAATTGTCACTACAACTTACCACAGAATGCTAAATTTGGGAATTGTCACTACACCACGAGAGAAAAATCGGAAAATATAATTCAACAGAAGAGCACAAGGAAATTAGTTTAATGATTATATGGGAACGATATAATTACTAAAACTTAGCCTATTTAAATTTGAAGCTAGTTTCTGTGAAGAATTTCATTTTTTTTTTTCAGTTAGTATATTTATGCAACCTTTGCTCCGTCATCGGTGTCTTGTCCACAACCATGTGAATATCTACAAACAATTAAATTTCGAAAATCAAAAATCCACTTGACCACTTTTTAAATTGCAACCAAAATAAGTTTTTATTCTGTCCTGGTCTTTCAAAAAAATTTGATCTTTTTGCTACGAAAGCATGAAGAGGACTTCTCGAGTTCCGACTTCTTATTTCTAACTTCTTACTTCTTACTTCTTAGTTCGATGTTGCAATCCGGAAAGGTAGCCTTTTCGGATTGCAACATGGACTTCGGTATTTAATTTTGTCAGTTTTGTTAGGACTGAAAGTTTCATAGTTTATGAACTATCGCGAAATCAATAAAAATTGATTGATAGCTTAACAACAGTTCAAGGTGTGCATTTTGAAATATAAACTTATTCAATTGACGGAAAACTTCATATATAGGAAATCGTGTTCAATTTTGCTATAGTCCTTGGAAGATAAATTCTTGCAATCGGAAAAGATTGATTTGGTTTTTGTTCATCCACTTTTTATACACCCCCTTCGAGATGTTGTAACTTAGTTCATCAAGGTAAGAGTGATAAGATTGGAAAATCTTACCGAGCAGTCCAGAAAATCAAGGAAGTGGATGCATGGATACGTACACATTTGCTGGATTTTAACTCAGAGCGGTGTCAATACATCCTCTAGAATATTATGACTTGCAATTGTTTATTTTCAAGGGATGAACGATACAGTTTTAATGATCAGAGTTTGGAGTTCAATCCCTGCTTCACATGTTGTTATATAAATATATTTCAAAATATTTCCATCTTCTAGTACTTCTTACTTCTAACTTCTTAATTCGATGTTGCAATCCGGAAAGGCTACGCAACACTGACTTCGGTATTAATATTGTCAATGTTAGGACTGAAGTTACATTATATTATTCCTCTAGTTCATAACTAATATGCAAAGGCAATTAAAATTGATTGATGGATCGAATGGCGTTGAACGTCCTAATTTCAACATTTCAGCCAAAATCGAAGACCAGAACAGGTTTATCAAGACATCAGGGTGAAGGGGGAGTCAGCCTCGCAACCCGTTAACCTACATACTACGGGACTGTTGCAAGGATTCTTTAACGTTAACGGTCGTCTTGTATTTTTGTATGTAATAAGCGATGTGTTTAATTGCATTATGTCTAATAAAAATAGTCGGTAAAGGTTTGCATTTAGAAATATAAACTTATTCAATTTTCAATAACAAATTGTAGATACAGAAAATCGTGTTCAGCTTGCATTGGCCCCAACTCTATAATTCTGGAAAAGAGTTTTAATCAATTTTTTTTAGCTCACCTGACCCGTCCGTCCGTTAATTGTTCACATTTTGATCATCTCCTCTGAAACCAATTAAAATATTCAAGCAAACTTTACAGGAATAATCGGTATGGAAGGTGATTAACAAAAACTGCTCATTCCGTCCTGATCCAACACAAAACATACCTGCCAGCGAGGGACATAGTTTAACATTGGACCCTATTGGAAAAACATCATTTTCGTCATCTGCTCAGAACTTATGGAATCAAATTCAACCAAACTGTACTGGAATGATTTCGTATGGATATAGAGAAGTTCCTTTACAAATGTACAAGGATTGCACATTTCGTTCCGATCTGATAAAAAACATAGCCGCCAGTGCGGAACATAGTCATGCAAAGAAATCGCTACACTTCTACAATCAAAGTGCTCCCTCTGAGCAAATGTTGCCACGATTAGGACAGAAAGTTGCCATTGGAAACATAAATTTTCTGTAATAACCACCAGTCACTCGGTTAATGGTCCGGATAATTAGCACTGCGGGTGAGTCATGGGCATTTCACCCCTCACATTTCTTCGCATGGAAAGAAACAAAAAGGCATCTACAGATATATATAGTGTATATAAATGAATATTATTTTGTTACAGAAATGGCAGCGTATTCAAAATCCCCACTAAGTGGTATTTTCAGTTAAGGAAAATAATTCTTTCCGAGATTCTTAAATGCAAATGAGGCAGAGGAACTTGTTCGTTGTTCTCGAATTTAGTTCCCAACCAGACTCTGGCAGGTCTGAGTGGTTTTAACGACTTATGATCTGTACCTTTTCACGCGCGATCAGACACGAATTTGACATTCGTACAAGAAATGTCTTTTTACTAAACGTGACAATATCACGAAATTTTGATTCTGGACAGACAAGAATCGACGGAAAGATATATAGCATCAAGTCACATTTGCATATGAAGGATTTTTTTTTGTAAATTTATTCAACGCTTCACTAAATTTTGCAGAAAAATGCGCGGTTCAATTTACACGATTCTACGAAATCCAATAGAAAAATACAAAGCAATAATACTCGATTCAGTATTTTGTACGGATATATGAATTCCAGAAGCTGTCGCCTGCGTTTATATTTTCAGTCCCACGATACACCCGAATTTAAAAACATCACTCATCATGCCGAGATGGCCGAAAGGTTAAGGCTCTGGATCGTGACACCAAAGTTCCTAGGTTCGAGCCCCGACCAAAGAATTTCGTTTTTGCTTCCTGTTTTTATGAATTAAAATCAAAGAAAACATACACACATGTACATACTGGGTTCAGATCGTTAAAAGTAATATATACGGTTCAACCTAAGATATAAGTTCAACCGGCGGATCCAGCCTCCGAAGGTGAGGTCGGGTTTAGGGATTGGTTTTGATGGATTAGGGTGGGGGATGTGAGAGAGAGAAGTCAGCAAATAAGAGAGCTTACAAAAAGACATGAGACTACACACTGTAAATGTGAAGTATATTGTATCATGCGAAGAAATCACTATCCTTCTAAAATCAAATCCCCCTATGGATTTAATAGATGAAGTATATTGTAACATGCGAAGAAATCACTACCTTCTAAAATCGAAGGCCCCCTCTGGATTTAATAGACGAGAAAAAATGTTCAGCGTGATACCTGATTTTACAGCTTTAGAAGGTTGGTTAAGTGTAATTAGGGCCCCTTAAGGAACCCCTATAATGCAATTAAAACATAACGCTTATTGCCGGTCCCAAAAACAATTAC
>MJUU01063397.1:62282-85004 GCA_002080025.1 Modiolus philippinarum | reverse complement strand
TACTCGTACGAGGCCAAGTTTTTACAAGGGCTTATTCAAAGAAAACAAAAACATTTAGCCCAGTCCTTTAATATCAGCTTCCGTTACATAGACGATGTACTTTCTCTTAATAATCCTAAATTTAAGGATTGCTTACATCAGATCTATCCAAATGAGCTTGAAATTAAAGAAACAACTGAAACACCTACTTCAGCTTCGTACCCAGATCTTTTATTGTATATTGACCAAGATGGACGTTTGAAATCTAAGCTATATGACAAACGTGATGATTTTAATTTCCCCACTGTGAACTTTCCCTTTCTTAGCAGCAATATACCTACCTCTCCAGCCTATGGAGTGTACATTTCACAGTTGATTCGTTACTGTCGAGCTTGTAGTTTGTACAGTGATTTTTTGAACAGAGCAAAAACACTGTCCCAAAAGTTGCTTAGTCAGGGATTTGTTCAACCTTTGTTAATTTCATCCCTCAAGAAATTCTATGGCCGTCACCATAGCATCATTGAAAGATATGACGTGTCAGTATCCCAAATGAAAGTGGACATTTTCAGCTAGATTCACGTCTTTCCGGATTTGACTACCGACTTTGACATTTTCCCGGATTGAATCACTCACAGTGTGACGGATGTTGTTAACAGAGTAGGACATGCTTACCCTTCCGGAGCACCTGATGTCACTCTCAGTTTTACTTGAGTTCACACTGTGAGTGCTTTTGTTCTAAATGTTGTAATTTCTGGTTCTGTGCTTTGTATCTGTCTAACGTCATTGTTTTTATGTCTAACGTCATTGTTTTCTGTGTTCTCGGTTTTTGTCCTGTCTTTGGACTTCGATTTTTGTGTATTTCACCCCTTTGTTCCTTCGGTGTTCTACTGCCGTTGTTTCAATGAAATTTGGTTTCAAAATAGATATTGATGTCGCACCTTCAAAACCGGAGTTGAAAAGTATTCCTTGACCGTCATTTTAAAAAATGGCTACCAAAAAAGGCGGGGAAATTCAATATTGTCCGATTTCAATGAAATTTAGTTTCAAAATCGATATTGATGTTGCGACCTTCAGACCGATGTTCCTTGGCGGCCGTTTACAAAATGATGTTTTGACTTCAAAACTGGTGTCGAAAGTGGTCCTTGGCAATATTTTTTTTGTCAAAAAGCCCAACAAAGAAATATAATAAAACATAATCAGACTTTAAATACAATTCAAGATATTGGTGGTCTTCAAGCTACCAAAGTTTGCCAGACAGAAGATCAACTGTATAACTTACAATGTTAGCTTGATTGTGGCAACTGAAAGCCAAGTGGGCGATACAGGCTCCTGGGAGCCTCTGGTCTTTGATCCCAACTGTTTTTGTACGACAAATTTAAAAGAGTTCTTGAACCTACATGGGGCGTTGCCTTTCTCAACACAGTTTATCTACTATATTTCGCGGTCAAAATTTCCGTATTATGACCTGACTACCCCACTGCAACTATAAAAAGGGGAAAATGGGAAGGGATAGGAAATTTAGCTTTTCACACAACCCTAGTGAGTCTGCTCTTCCACAGTAAATATAGCAGGGGACTGTTGCATGGCATGTATAGCGATGCTCCACACAGTTTGTCTACAATGGTTCGAGTTTTAAGTTTTCAGTATGGGAAAAAATGGGTAGGGACAGGAAATTTAACTTTACGAATTATGACCTGGCTACCCCGCATAGACGAAGCTTCCTCTATTTACCACTTGGGAACGCACCCAGGCATGATTGTTTTGAATTGCATTATTCAATTTTGCGCTTTAACTATAGGAAGCTCTTCTTCAACAATGATTGCCCACTAGGTTTTATTATCGATATCAATATACTGCTTAACACTAGCCAATTACCGTTAATAGTAGCTAATTACCGCTCAACGATACCCGTTCATCACTTGTATGCAACCACTTACCCCTTTGAAAAAGTTTATTGCCGAGGTGATTTGCTATTATGAAGCGGTATATGGCTAATAGTAACCATTTATTGCAAAAATTAGCCATATTACTGCGGGACTTGGGCTACTACTAAACCTTTTACTGGTATTTGGCTACAGTATCTATATTATGCATAAAATAAACAATGAAAGGATATGGATTAAATGCACATGAAACAAATTAAGTCTCTACAAATATTTGGTAGAACCAGACAATAGAACAACGCATTTATATATTGGTGTTCTTCATCTTTAAGTCAATGAGGTCTTCAACAATGAGCTTTGCACATACTTAATTGTTCGTTCAAGATGACCCCTAGCCTATTACCACTGTTGTACAAGCTACATTTATAAATGGTATTTTCGTTAGTTGATGGATATTACGTTCTGGATATCTGAATAGGCCACATCAAATTAATTAATAGATTCTCATCCCCACCCGGCCCATTTTTTGTAAGCTCATTTTTTTCAATTATTCAGAATTTTTAAAAAATTTTCCCATCAATTTAAGTAAAAATTAGCAAAGAATATAAAATAAAACCCACCCACCCCAGATTTATTGTTACAGGTTGATGAGAATCTACAAATTAACTTGTTAGGGCCATATAAATGATAAAATATGGTTTTTTTTTATTTTGAGAGCATTTACACTTTTAATATCTATTTGGGTGCTCGCGACAAGAAAGTAGAATTGTTGGGCTGACTTACAGACAATGTTATGTGAATGATTTTTGCTCTGGTTCATTCGTTTGGCGATGTAAAATCTTTATTTCATTAACTATTCTGCTTGATGCAAAGTCCGTCTTTTATGTTTAAAAGTAATTTGTGGCGTCAGTTTTAATTTACATAAAATCTCTACTGTAGAGAAATATATAAAAAGTATCTCAAGGAATTCACAATACTTAGCGAGAAGATTTCAAAATAAATGCACCTACCTAAAAGTACATTTCTGTGACCCTAGCATAGAAAAGTATAGAACAAATGTTTAGGTTCAGCCTCAAAACATATAAATATCAACAAATCATCTTATAAGCAATTGCAACTGCTAATCAACACACCACCTCTTAAGTATCGTACAAAGATAAAGACAAAAAAAATAAGATAATGTAACGACAAGGACGTTTCGTTTGTAAAGACACATGTCACAATTTCCCTTAGCTGTTGCATCTGTTTATAATACGATCATGGTGGCTTATAAAAGAAAACAATTAAAGTTTAATCTGTATGATGTAATATCTTTGCAACAACTAATACTTGCTGTAATACATTGAAATACATTTCTTTACAGTTGCTGACAGTTCATTTCCTCTTTATATTTGCAGGGACCATCAAACTGACAGTTAAATTTCATTTCATCAACAAACAACATCAAAATACAAAACTTATACCTAAAATATTATGAATTACTTTGTTTGTCTCAATCAAATCATACAGGTTTTATACATATTTTCATCACATATTGATCGTTTGCTTTCATTTATAACTTGAATGAGCTGTTTTTACTTCAAATGGTTAATTCAATGTAGCAATACCAAAGTATGTAATTTTCTTGTCTTCCAAAAATTATGATTTTATCTACACTGAAAAGTTTCCAATTAACTTCAATTAGGTTTTTTTTTAAAAATTTGTTACACTTGGTTGATGCCTTTAATGGTGGTCGGTTTGTCCTGGAGTGTATTACCAGCAAACTTTACTTAGACCCTAAAATAGATCATTTCATCTTATGTTTACCGCCTTTGTACTTTTTATCTCTTGCAGCTTTTGGTGTTTCTTCTAGACCCCTTTCGGTTATTTAAGTATTACAGTAACCTCGGTATTTTGTTATTTCTATTTATTTTTTCTTCACTGAAGAGCCATAGTCGAAGTGGTCGTCAGTAAACTAAAATTTGCTGCAATTCTGGTGTTTTGTTCATATCCAGAAATGCATGTTGTTTTTGAATATTCATTGCATTTAAATCAGAAAGTCGTCACGTGTCATGATCGTTTTCTCAACCACCCTAAACTCGGAAATCGCTTTATTGGTTTGAAACACAGATATTTGGTGTATTCATGCATGGCTCTCCACAGTAACATTAGAATTTAGTTTTTCTACTGGTTTTCTTTTTATTTTCAACTGACTACCTCCGTATTAGGTCTTCAAAGTTACAAGAAGACGTCATTCGTGAATTTTGAGGGAGACAGCCTAATTCAAAGGTTTTACAAAATATTTATGATGTTACAGTGTTCTACCAGCAGACTAAACTCCTTTAGCTAGCCGGCAGTTTAGCGGCGAGCACCCCTTGACCCATTTTTCAAAATTACGTTTTGTCTTTTTCTTTTCTTTCAAGATTGTGTAAATATAATTTTCAGCCATTGTAGGTGTTCCCAGTTACCCATTTCTTACATGATAAAATGTTGGAAATTATCTCCTGCAGATAATTCTAATGTGACCTACATGATTTAATACTTATTGTTCTGTTAAAATATTATACATTCCAGTTTAAAGTATATATTTGCTGTTTTCCAAATTCTGCTTATCATTTCAATGAAACCGATACCGACTTCAACAACTACAATAGACAAATGAACAAACCGATTCCGATTTCAATCTATGTATCTTATTACACGAAGTCATGCCTCTGCTGGTGAACAGTTAAGTTCAAGGATATCAAAAGCCCGGCTGTTCAGTCGCTACTGACCCGAAAATGCTTTGAAAAGTTATAGAATCGACTTTTTGCAGAAGATTTTGATGTTTATTTGGCTCTTGGTGTTCTTACAACCTCAAGCTTTTAAGCATATTTTGATTTCTGGATTTATATTGCTTTCATTTCCAATGAAAAAGATAAGTTCTGAAATTAGCTATCTGCAAAACTAAAATGTCGTAAGTATAAGTATTGTATAAGTATAAGGCTGAAGTATAACTATATCTCGATGGTGAAGTACGCACTTTATTATTATTGTCCATGCTGACGAGTTTATCTTTTAATTGTAGGTTTCATTGCGAGTGAGGATTGTATATCGCTTGTTATCAACTCGAGCTATTTAACTACACAGAACTAACTAACAAGCTTCAGCGAGTTAATTATTATTTTTAATTAAATTGCGAGAGTCGACAACAAGCGATGTACAAATAAAAGCGACAACAAAAGTCCAAATCAATTACAGGGAGAGACCAGTGAGGAAAATCCGTATAACATACTACAGAATCAAGAAAACAACCCAACACAGAACATTTTTGGCAAGTCGTCATGTTCTCGACTTGGAACGGGCATTTTATAAATAAAATGGTGGGTTAAACCAGGTTTAATGATGCATCAAACTCCCGCTTATATGACGACTAACTATAGCTTCTATGTGCCAAGATTATGTCAAATCCATAATATTGTCATTTCACTCAGGTGAAATGTTTTTGTCGTTCGATATACAATCCTCACGAGTTGTGAAACCTATAATTTCATTTGTAAACTCTTCTGTCGTGTTCTCCCAATTATGTTAAGTTGGGTTGTGTTTGAGAATACATTGAATATTGATTATGTACTTTTAACTTATCCTTATAATGAATGTTAAGTCTAACAATAAATTTTCCCGCATATAAAGTAGAATTTATAAACAACGATAAGTGTTGTAGATGTAGGAACTATGTTGCATTATAAGCACATGTACACAACAATCAATAGCAATGAAAAGTACTGTATAGGGCTTTATATTCGCGGTACTAAATTTTCGCGGTTTTCAGAGTAGGGTTTATTCGCGGGGTTTTATATTCGCGGATTTTTAGTTGAAGTAATTATATTCATTGATATTCAAGTACAAATGTGAAATATTCGAGGGTGTAAATTTTCGCGCTTATCGTTTTAAACGCGAATAGCGCGAAAATTAATTCCCCGCGAAATATAACAACCATACAGTACATGGTTCTAATCTACGCTAGTGACAAACCTAGGTATCTTTTAAGAAAGTTCGGTTGAATTGTAATTACACTTTTAAACATCTATGATAAAATTAATATTTGTTTATCAGTTGAGTGAAAATGCTACGAATTATTTGCAATAAAATGTTGGTGCATATTTCTCTGTGTCTGTGGTAACTGATTCCGATGTCAATTTCCACGCGCCAATGATCTCAATACACATTACAGCAACACAGGAAGGAAACTTATTTTTAGCAATAAAATAACATATTTCTAGTGACGAATACATATTCAATTTTGGGAGAATGAATTAATATTTGTGTACATACGGAGCTCCGGAGTGATTTTTTCATTTCTTCTTCGTTCCAATAAAATAATAAAAAAAAAGACGACATAATGAAATGAGCTCGGAATTAAAAACCAGAGGCTCCCAGGAGCCTGTATCGCTCACTTGGCTTTCAGTTGCCACAATCAAGGTAACATTGTACAGTTGATGTTCAATCTCTCAAACTTTCATAGCTCGAACACCACCAATATATTGAACTGTATTTAAAGTCTGATCATGTTTTACTATATTTCTTTGTTCGGCTTTTTGACAAAAAACTTGCTAAGGACCACTTTTGACACAAGTTTTGAAGTCGAGACGTCATTTTTTAAATGGCGGTCAACGAACAATTTTCAACATCGGTTTTGAAGTCGCAACATCAATATCTATTTGGAAACCAAATTTCATTGAAATCCAACAACACTGAATTTTCCCGCCTTTTTTGGCAGCCATATGAAAATGGTAGTCAACAAACAATTTTCAAAACTGGTTTTGAAGTAGTGACATCAATATATCCACTTGGATACAAAATTTAATTGAAATTAGATATTGTTGAATTTTCCCGCCTTTTTGGTGGCCATTTTGAAAATGGCTGTCAACAAAAAATTTTTATATCGGTTTTGAAGTTGCGACATCAATACCTATTTGGAAACCAAATTTTATTGAAATCGAACAATGTTGAATTTTCCCGCCTTTCTTGGCGACCATTTTGAGAATGGCGGCTAACGAACAATTTTTGAACATCTCTTTTGAAGTTGCTACATCAATACCTATTTGGAAACCAAATTTTATTGAAATCGAACAATGTTGAATTTTCCCGCCTTTCTTGGCGACCATTTTGAAAATGGCGGCCAACGAACAATTTTTGAACATCTCTTTTGAAGTTGCTACATCAATACCTATTTGGAAACCAAATTTTATTGAAATTGGACAATGTTGAATTTTCCCGCCTTTTTTGCCGGACATTTTGAAAATGGCAGTCAACGAACAATTTTTAAAATCAGTTTTGAAGTTGCGACATCAATACCTATTTGGAAAAAAAAATCCATTGAAATCGGACAATGTTGAATTTTCCCACCTTTTTCAGCGGCCATTTTGAAAATGGCGGTAAACGAACAATTTTCAACACCGGTTTTGAAGTGGCAACATCAATATCTATTTGGAAAACAAATTTCATTGAAATCGTACAATTTTGAATTTTCCCGCCTTTTTTGGCGGCCATTTTGAAAATGGCGGTCAACGATTTTTCCCCACCAGTTTTGAAGTCGCCACAGCATGGCAAACATTTCATCATTTTACACTTAACCTTCATCTTCAATAGTTTTTGAAGTAAAAAAAGAAAAATACGAAAATTTTAAAAATTCGGTGAAAAAAGGGCAATAACTCCTACAAGGAATTATGGAATTTCTTCAAAATTTCAGGGTGTGTAGATCTTGATACGCTGAACATTTTTGCAATTAACACTTGACCTCTATAACTCCGAGATGGGTTTCAGATTTTCTTCAAAATTGCTCGATGGGTAGATGTCATCATGCTGATCATTTTCACCCTGTCAGATTTTTGAAATCTGTAACGTTTTTTGAGTTATTAGCAAAAACTGCAATTTACCCCTATGTTCTATTTTAAGCAATGGCGGCCATGTTGTTTGACCAGCCGACTAATCGAACACAATTTTGAGAAGCCATACCCTGGTGATGATTCAAGTCAAGTTTGGTTACATTTGGCCCAGCGGTTTCAGAGGAGAATAGTTTTGAAATTGTTGACGGACAGACAGACAGACGACAGATGCATAGTGATGGCAAAAGCACAAATGGCCTTTTAGGCCAGGTGAGCTAATAACATAAGAATTTACGTGGTTTTGACCTGATGTGTAACCTAGAACAACCAATGAAAATACGACTGAAACGTTATCTGATCATATGAAAGACCAATTAAATGAAAGCATAAAAGTCATCACCAAATGATACGAAATTATCTAATCTGGTATGAAATAGATTATTTCTGCCACAGTGTTGTGCTGTGCATGAACGACTTCACCCGTACTAGTCACCAGTCCAGCTTTTAGTATGTGCCATTGGAATGTATGTGTGTCGACAGGATCTACCTGTTGGATTGAAATTTACCGCTTTCACGCTTGAGAAACAGTTCTGCTCTACATATCAGCAACTTTATTCATATTCACTCGCATGGGCACTTTTTGAAAACATTGTGCATCTTAATTTTGGCGATTTCCCAAGATTTTTGGGACTTTCTATGTTGTAATATTGGCGTAATTAATTTTTGTTGTCTCAGTTTCTCTTTTCAGAGAACCGCCATTTTGATTGCCCAGACGAACAAGACGGAAGTTGAATGGCTGCGCATGCCCAAGCGAGGAAGTGAAGAACGAGAACTGAACAACTGCAGTCCAAGGGATCTCGTCCTTGGCATCAATTTTTAAATACTTTTTCCATGTTCTAATAAAGTAAATCAATTACATTTTATTCCAGACAATTATTTGACTCTAAGGGAAAATGGCAAGTAAACCGATAAAACTTATGGAGGTTACTGGGGAGCAGCTGTTGGAAATAGACGGTATTGAGGATAGTATGGCCTAGGAAATCATTGAAACTAGGTCCACAGCAGGTTTAATAGACTTGAATGATGTATTTGTTTTGACAGGCATTTCCAAGTCGAAATTAAAAAAAAACATCTTGTTGAGCAAGGGACAGCCTTTATTTACAGTAAGTTGCTATCACAGCAGGAAGAAAATATGCAAGCTATAAGGGACAAACTTAATGATCTCGATGATATCCGAGAAAAACTTGAACAATTAAATATGAGAGTAGTGAAGGTGGAGCAGGCACAATTGACAGGTTCAACTATACAGTTTAAAACCCAGGGCTTTTGCTAGAGGAAAGCAAACCTGATACCGAGGCCAAGCCAGAAGCGATAACTGATATGTTAATACAAAACAAAAACTAGGAGGCAGAGCTAAAGCTGGGTGCGAAACCTAGGTATTTCAGTACCCCCGCTGGGGCTACCCAAATCCCTGACTTTTCAAAGATTTCGCCCATAGTCAAGATTTCCTAGCCGTCACAGTTGAATGAATCCTACACTTCCCCGCGAGAAGGTCCCTATGAAGTATATACCTTTGCGTATTCAAAGCTTGAAAAGGAAGCGACTGGAGGCACCGTTGCTAATGAGAGTAAGCTAACACCTAGTGTAGGTCAGGGGCTCCTAGCTCCGCCTGTTATGCCTGGTCAGGCTGTTAAGACAGTTGCCCCCTGTTGAATACTCAGGAACAAGCCCAGTTGGGCTCATTTGGCAGTAAAGGACGGGCTGATGTCCGCCACAGATACTTTAGGTAGTACTGCTATTCAGGTAAACCTTCATAGTTGTCAGGTACCAACACTGTTAGCCCGTCTATTGGTTTGAGTGCTCCCCAATATCAAGGTCAACCCTGATGGCAATATAGCATGCATCCCCCTACATTTCCACCAGTCATTGGAACTCGTACACATCAGGTGACACAGGGCTCCGGATACTCTAGTGGACAAACAGTGCCAACGCAAGGGACTGCCCCACCAGTGAACCCTGTAACAGCACCTTCCCAATGTCAATCAAATAGTACCACATTGGTAGCGACAAGTCCAGCTGCATCACCTACAAGACATCGCAGTAGAAACAGGAAGCGTTGTCAACGGGAATCTTCCTCTTCCAGCGGGGGTCTGCAGAAAGAGAGTCCTCATTGGAGAAACAGTATTATAAGGGACAGAAGTCGTAGTCCACAACCTCCTAAGATGCCTGTTTTCACTGGTTCAGGGAATCTTTCCTGGGAGGCCTTCATTTACCAGTTTGAACGGACTGCGAGTCGACGTCAATAGGACAATAATAAGATGTGTAGGTTTTTGGACTGTCTGTTGGAAGTTGCTTTAGAATATGCCCGGAGGTATGAAGAATTGCGCAAGTATATGAAGAGGCGCTTCAGTAAGAAAGAGGAAGCTTCTGCTGCCGGGAGACAGCTCCAATATGTAAAACACCGAGATGACGAGACCATAGAGGAGTATGCAGAAAGGGTTCACTTCCTCACCATGGATGGCTACTACAGAAGTAGTGGAGAGATAATTGATCAGATAGATACTGAGGCATTCCTGAGAGTCTGTCAAGAAAAGGAGGCAGCCCGAATAGTAATAGAGAAGAATTCCCCGAACAATCAATGAGGCTTTGAAGTGGGTAAAGTCTTCACTTGCCAACCAAAGGGCCATTTATGGCAACAGGAAGCCCTATTCACCGAAACTCTACTCCCAGCGACATGTTACCTTTTCTGAACATAGGGACTCTGGCAATTCTCCTCAGAGGCCCCGGGCCTCGCCAAACAGCAAGACCTCTGTCACACTTCAGTCTGACGCCAGGGAATTGGTGAATTTAGTTGGCAAGCTTTTGAAGAGGTCACAATCCCCAGAGAATCCAAAGGAATACAACTCCACCTGGAGGCAGGAAATTGCAGGTTATCGAAGGTCGCCCACTCTTCCTAGACAACTGTTAAGATTTCGTAGCCCACAGCTATCAAGGTCACCATCACCTGACAGGAATGCAAGACCCAGTAAGGACCAAGGAAACCTTCCATTCAGACGCAGTGTATCGCCATCATTTCAGAGGACCCAGTCCTCGAGCTTACCACCTCAAAAGCGTACCCAAGATTTAAACGGGAAGGGGCCAGACCAATAGGCTCGCGTCTGGTCCAGGAAGAAGAGAAGGGCCTAAAAGAGTAAGTAGTAAGGCGTGATGTAGGGAATAGTCTTGTCATACCAGCATCATTTGGGCTAACAAAGTAGAAGCAATTGTTGATACCACAGCCATGATTACATTAATGAGTAGCACTTTAGTCTCGAATATTCCTGATTATTGTGAGTCTGTTCTTCTTAAGGGAATTGGTTCACAGCCAGTACTTGCTAGGTTGGTGACAGATATGAAAATTACAGTAGGAGGTACGGCGATGCTTTAGGATGTATGTTTAGTGGAGATATCAGATGATTTGATCCTTGGATTAGACTTCCTGAATGCTTGCCATGCTATAGTGTACCTATTCCATTTGACAGTAACCCTAAATGAAACAACTATTCAGGCGAAATTATTGAAGGGTGATGAGTCGACCAGTCGTGTTCGCTTGATCAAAAGCGTAAATGTTCCACCAAACTCAGCCATGCTATTAACTGTTGGCGTTGATGAATCCCCCCTACATGACTATGTTGTGGTGCCTACAAAGTCCAACTTGCCAGTCTTGGTATCAAATGTCATTGGAACAGGACCGACGTGTGTAGTCAGCATAATCAACGACACTGGGAGATTTGTTAAACTCAAAAAGGGGTCTTGTGTAGGCTACGCCGAGTCAGTTGAAGAAATCATGGACCAAAAAAACGATCGGAAAGTTATGGAGGTAAGGGTAGCCCAGACTGCACCAGCATCCACAAGTAGATGCACTAACCCCTCATCTACATGATTTGTACAACAGGTCTATTTCAAACTTAACTGAAGAACAGAGGTCAACATTACGTGCCTTACTGATTGAGTTTCAGGATGTGTTTGCCAAGAATGACTTGGACTTGGGTTGTCTCACTGCTGTAAAACACAAAATTGACACTAAAGATAATCCCCCTGTCAAGCAGCGAATGCGGAGAACACCATTGGGTTTTCAGGATGCTGACCTTGAACACCTTGGAAAATTGCTGGATGCCGGCGTCATAACGCCCTCGACATCAGAATGGGCATTTGCACCAGTCCTAGTTCGGAAGCGAGATGGGTCAGTGAGATGGTGTGTGGATTATCCGTCTTTGAATGACAGCACAGTAAAATATTGTTTCCCCTTACCACTTATTGAAGACTGCCTGGACTCCCTACAAGGCGATACTACATTCTGTACCCTTGACTTGGCTAGCGGGTACTACCAGATAGAGCTAGAGGCGAATGATAGAAAGAAAACTGCGTTCATTACCCATTATGGTTTATTTGAGCATACTAGAATTTGGTTTGGACTTTGTAATGCCCCTGCCACCTTCCAAGTTGCTATGCAACTAGTACTCATGGGACTAACCTGGAAACAAGTGCTGGTATAATTAGAAAATGTTGTAATACTAGCTAAGGACTTCAGAGACTGTATTGAAAACCTGAAGAGTGCACTCCTGAGATTTAGGCAGTATTCTCTGAAACTGAAACCCAAAAAGTGTCAACTTTCGCAAGGAAGTCGAGTTTTTGGGGAAGTTAGTTAGTGCAGAAGGCATAAAGGTAAGTCCCACTAAAGCTGCTGCAGTTCAGAATTGGGCAGTGCCATCTACACCGAAAGAATAAATGGCCTTTCTAGGGTTTGTGAATTATCATAGGGACCACGTCCCTGATTTTGCAAGCGTTACAGCCAGCTTATTTGACCTAGCTCACCAGATAGGACAAGCAACCTGGGATGATCAACATGAACATGCATTTCTCACCGTAAAGACGCTATTGTCATCTCCTCCTTGCCTGGTATATCCAAATTCTACAGACATTTTCATCATAGACACCGATGCGTCTGACAGTCTGACATCGCTATCGGAGCAGTCCTCTCCCAACTGCAGAAGGGAGAAGAGAAGGTGATTTGCTACGCCAGCCATGTGTTAGTGAAGGCACAAAGAAACTACTGCACAACACGCAAGGAGCTGCTGGCAACTGTGAAGTTCTGTCGGCATTTTAGACACTACTTACTTGGCAGCCGGTTTGTTCTCAGAACTGACCATAACATCATAGTGTGGTGGATGAGGTTTAAGCACATCGAAGGTCAGTTGGCTCGATGGTTGGAGGAGCTCTCTCAGTTTGATGTCGAAATAGTCCACCGTCCTGGAAAGAAACACCTAAATGCTGATGGGCTCAGTCGTATTCCTGATAGAGTGAAAGAATGCGATTGTTACAATGCAGGCTGCAATGTTGAAGATCTTCCCGGCGGAGGATGTCGTTATTGCCGAAGGGCTCATGAACAATGGAGCAGGTTTGAAGTAGACGTAGATGTGGTACCAATGTCTTTGAAGTCACCAAGTATGTTGTCGATCAGATCGGCCAAGTTTGATGAGACATATATTTCTGAAGACTCTCAGGGGCTCCAAGCCCAAAGTGAAGACCTTCTGGATGATCCCGATGCTATAACTCCCTATGTTGAAGATGACACTTTTACTCCTAATTGGATGAAAAAAATACTCTCCAGTTGAAATTAGAGCTTTCCAAATAGATGACACAGACCTTTGCCCTTTGATAGAATGGATAGAAACTGGATACCAACCCTCAGATTCTGAGCTCCGGCATCATAGCCCAGCGACTTCATCCTTTTGGTTATGTAAGCCTTGCTTAAAACTACAGGATGGAGTCTTATACTACCACTGGTTGGAGAAGATTGAGAGGGGACCTTGTCTCCTGGTTCCAGCAGCACTTAGAGAAAGTGTCTTACAGGGATGCCACGACAGCAAAGTATCAGGGCATCGTGGACAGAAAAAGTCCCTACAGAGACTGAAGAGCTCATTTATTTGGTAGCAAATGGCTAATGACTGTATTTAATATGTTAAGTCTTGCTCAACTTGCATTTTAATGATGGTAGACCAGTGTAGAAATGGCGGCTATACCTGACCAGTCTGCTTTACTTGTAGCACAGAAGTTTATGGTTCACTTCAGAGCAACCTTTGGATGCCCACTTGAGGTGCACACGGACCAGGGCAGGAATTTTGATGAGACCCTATTTAATGCCTTATGTGATGCCCTGGAGATAGCCAAAACTCGCACAACCCCGTTTCACCCATCTTCTAACGTGGAGCGGTTCAACACCGTAGTACTGCACATGGTTCGATGTTATATTGAGAAAAAGAACAGACAATGGGACAGAGACCTCCCACTGCTAGCAATGGCCCAGTATTCTATGACAAACAGACAGAAGGCTACACGCCAAACCGCTTAATGCTTGGGAGAGAAACCGCCCAGCCTATCCAGCTGTTGTTGGGCACAATTCAGCAAAATCAAGGTCTGTGTCATCTATTTGGAAAGCTCTAATTTCGAACCTGACTCCTGGATTGGTCATCTAACAAAGTCCTTGCAGGAAGTACACCAAATGGCAAGCCAAAACCTACGTGCTTCCCAGCTGAGACAGAAAAGAGAATACGACTTGCGTTTAGTTGAACACCAGTACGACCCTGGGGATCTGGTGTACAATATAGACTCTTCAACCAGGATAGGACAGAGTAAGAAGCTTAGAAGCTTAGGTCACCCTGGATAGGACCTTATTTGGTCGTAAATGCTTCCTTTCCCCTATATAGGCTCCAAGATAAGAAGGGATACAGTGTTATACATCATGATCGCCTCAAGTCGTGAAATGACAGGAACATACCTTTATGGCTCCGTATGCTCCGGAATGAGTTTTTTTTTGGCAGGGAATTGAAAGGGGAGCCCTCACCAGAACTGTATAGCTATGATCCATATGAAACCATTCCATACGTTGGAGAATTCTTTACTGACTCAACTGAGTATGACGACCTAGCGAGCCAGTTTGACATAGATCTGAGCCATGATTCGCAGGATGACTGCTCCGTTGAATCCATAGACACGGGTGAGGACCCCAATATCATTGCAACAAATAATACGTTTCCTCAGTTTGTTTCAGATCAAGGGCCAAAGGCCCTGATAGAAGAACCGGGGTGCAGAGGCGTCAAAGATACTGATAACATCACTTCTATTTCAGGTGCAGAAAGCTCCAGTAAGGACCCCAATGCCTTGGGTGTCAAACCTGGTAGATATACCCGGACAGATTGCCACATTCGGACTCCAGCACGCCTTAAAGATTTCGAATAAAGTTGTAGGTTGTTTTGTAAGTATTGTACATAAGTTTGAATTCGTTACTTCAGGCGTTTTTGTTAATTTTCTATTGTTTAGATGGAAGTTGATGAAGATGATGTTTTGTCACTCAGTGCCCATAACACCTGGCCTAGTGAAGAAGAGTCAGAGATGGACCTCAGCAAGGAAGAGTTCATTGTCTTGGATGAAGTGGCTGAGGAAGAGCAGGTAATTGAAGAACAACCGTTGGTCGTTGCACAAGAGGACTCAGATGTCAGAATTGTGGTGGACCAGGGAATAGGAGATCTCTGTGCTGGACCTGTGCCGAAGAGTAGGCTCCGCACATGTTATGTCTGTGGGTTGCAACCCAGAGAGAAGATGAGGCGACATGTGATGAAAGAACATTTGCCATGGTTTGGTCCCTCGCCACCGCTTGTTGGGACTGCAACGCCCAGGAAGCGCAGAACTTATCACTGGCCGTCAGGCACAGCTTGAACCATCAAGTTGGATGTCCCTTTGATGACGACCGTCTCCACCTGTGGTGCCTCCTGATAAATGGTTCGTTGTATTTGTTGGCTTCCTGGTTTGAATGTGATGGATTGGACAGTCTTCTGCAGTTTGTGGTGGATAGACAGTTACACGCCAGGCTACAGAGTGGATTCTCTACACAAGAGAGGCAGTTTCTGGAGTTCTCCACCCAGACATACAGTCCACACAATGTCCAACAATTTGTTTTCAAACCTCCCAACCATGTGGCATGTTTGACCAATTGGGAACTGATGGCCAGCTTGTTAAGACGTGTCAGTGAGCACAAACAGCGGAAGTTCAAGATATACCGTAAGTGCCTGACTTACGAGGGGGAGAGTCTCCAGAAGTCCATTTGGATCTTATCTGATCCCCACATATTTGTGGAAACCCACTTCCACCTGGACCTAACCTTGAAGCGACTGGAGCTTAAGAACTTCCTCCACATGCAACAGGTAATTGCGCCCAAAGACGATCATGGCCTCTACTATGCTGTAGCAAATTTTGTGTTCCACCGGCACTGGAAAGACTGGAAGGCAACCATTGGGCTAGCCAAGACGTTTATGCTACCTTTGGGATCCACCCCATGAAGCCAGTTTCGGGATGTCTTCTGCCAGAAGGGAAGTACTGAAGCAGCTGTTAAGCGAGGAATTGTGTGTTTGTGTTGGAGAGACTGGGTTGGATTTCACCACAAGGTGTAGATGTTCTCCCTGCTTGAATCCAGCAGAGTGTTCCCATCAGATAAGGTACCATCAGGTGAGTGTTTTTAAGGAACAGCTATGCCTGGCCAAGGAAAAAGGTTTGCCCGTCGTACTGCGCTGCAGGGATGATGGTGATGGGGCGTCTGCAGCTATAGCCTAAGAGATCCTGATGGAATTGAACTGCTTTAACACGAAGATCCATCGCCATTGTTTTGTTGGCAGTCTGGATGAGCTCCGCCAGTGGCAGTCGCTTCCCAATGTCGTGTTTGGTTTGACCTGGAGATCGGTCAAGGAGTGCCCTGTAGGGGTTCCCATGATTTTACAACACCAGTTGGTATTACAGTCAGACTCACCCTACCTGTCTCCGTTCACCTGTGGACAAACCAACAATCCATGGAACATCAAAGCTGTCGCAGAGAAGGTTGCCTTGTTACGGAACATCCCGATGTCTGCTGAATGAGACCACCAATCGAAACACCCTGCAGTTCTACGGTATCCCTAGAGTGTTCTCTCAGGGGCCCTCGGCCCCGCCAGGTTTTCCTCTAGGGAACCTGTTGGATATTAGTTAGGCTAAGATGTCACAGAAACAGCGACTTGNAAATATTTATCGTGTTTATTGGACCTTATCCAGGGAGGAGCTATTGGTCTATTTGATTTCCTGAACTGACTGAATGCTGTTTATTATGTATATATGTAGATAGTATTGTTTTGAGTTAATATGGATTGAGCTATATATTGCAGTAGCTGATTGGAGATGCAGCATTGGCTTCCTGTGTTACCAATTTATTCCTACTCGATCCTTTTCAACGACAAGTTTTCAGTTTTAGCATTCGATTCCTGGCCTAGTTCTACAAGGAAGGGGCGAGTGTTGTGTTGTGCATGAGCGACTTCACCGTACTAGTCACCCGTCCAGCTTTTAGTATGTGCCATTGGAATGTATGTGTGTGCAGTGATGACGTAGTACCCAGAACTACACAAGTTTAGACTCCTTGTGCAACTAGATTTAAGTGCTTATTATCATGACATTCTTTGGATTGATTATATTGTATGCAGTGACTGCCTGGGTCGGACTAAGGATTCAAGGTTAGTTGCATTTATTCGTATTATTTTATGTGTATTAGTTTCGTGCACTCGAAGTCCACAACAACATCATAAGAGAAATCAGTATAAATAGCCGAGAGATTCATAGAGATAATGTCCGATTTGTCACATGAGTTCCTCCACCTCCACAAGAAAAAAAATAAGTAGAAAGTTGACAACTCTTCACCAAACTAGATTGGGGCTTAGCATTGGGCTTTTAATCTAAATATAGTCACAGAGATTGTTTATACATATATAATTACATTTCATGAATATGCATTTGAATTCCGTCAGTTTGATAGGTGAACATCGATCACGTGGCATATCAATGTGAAGTTGCAATTCCCATGAAACACATTTGACCACGTGTTCACGTGGCGGATGAATTTGTAAAAATAGAATCCCAATGTACATGATGTACTCCTAAGTGAATAAAGTTGTTTTTTATATTTCGAGTTTAAAATGTAATTATAAGAATTGAATGCATTATTTTGAAGTTTCATAGGGACTATGAAAGGGTTGACCGGGCGCACATTTTCTACATTCATTAAAAATGTGCCTCGGTCAACCCTTTCATATCCCAATGAAACTTCAAAATAATGTATTCAATTCTTAAGTCAATGCGAATATTGCGTTTATTTATGTACGTATGAAGATGAGGATTATGAATTGTTCCCTTCAGAAATCTGCAATAAAATGCTTATTTCGTAGTAAAGATACAAGTGTCAAAAAAAAAGAAACTAACCGTCGTTATGCGGTATACATATCGTCCTTTTCGACTTATCCCTCTGCCAACTCAAGGGTCGACCATGCCAGAATATTATATAAAAGGCACTTTTTGAAATTTGGACTAGGAAAAGAAAAAATACAAATTGAATTTGCGCAAAATTTGACTGGGTTTATTATGGTTCCATTAGATTTACCCGGTACTTGGAGATCTGTCGGTCATGTCCCAACATTATCGATAGGGAAATGCTATGTCTATGCGGGGTATTCAGGTCATAATTCGGAAAGCCTCACCGCGAATCATTGTAAAGAAATTGTGTGGAGAAATGTCCCGCATCATGCTTTCTATATTTCTCGAACAAGAGCAGTCTCACGTTGATGCGGGTAAACAAGGATAAATTTCCTGCCCCTACCCATTTCCAAACCAGTTGACTCAGTTCTCACTTATTCCTTTTCATCTTTCTTCTCTTGCTTTAGGTTAAATTTCCTGCCCCTACCCATGTCTCCCATTTTTAAACTCATTTTGACCTGGAGATCGGTCAAGGAGTGCCCTGTAGGGGTTCCCAGGATTTTACAACACCAGTTGGTATTACAGTCAGACTCACCCTACCTGTCTCCGTTCACCTGTGGACAAACCAACAATCCATGGAACATCAAAGCTGTCGCAGAGAAGGTTGCCTTGTTACGGAACATCCCGATGTCTGTGCTGAATGAGACCACCAATCGAAACACCCTGCAGTTCTACGGTATCCCTAGAGTGTTCTCTCAGGGGCCCTCGGCCCCGCCAGGTTTTCCTCTAGGGAACCTGTTGGATATTAGTTAGGCTAAGATGTCACAGAAACAGCGACTTGTAAACATTTATCGTGTTTATTGGACCTTATCCAGGGAGGAGCTATTGGTCTATCTGATTTCCTGAACTGACTGAATGCTGTTTATTATGTATATATGTAGATAGTATTGTTTTGAGTTAATATGGATTGAGCTATATATTGCAGTAGCTGATTGGAGATGCAGCATTGGCTTCCTGTGTTACCAATTTATTCCTACTCGATCCTTTTCAACGACAGGTTTTCAGTTTTAGCATTCGATTCCTGGCCTGGTTCTACAAGGAAGGGGCGAGTGTTGTGCTGTGCATGAGCGACTTCACCGTACTAGTCACCCGTACAGCTTTTAGTATGTGCCATTGGAATGTATGTGTGTGCAGTGATGACGTAGTACCCAGAACTACACAAGTTTAGACTCCTTGTGCAACTAGATTTAAGTGCTTATTATTATGACATTCTTTGGATTGATTATATTGTATGCAGTGACTGCCTGGGTCGGACTAAGGATTCAAGGTTAGTTGCATTTATTCGTATTATTTTATGTGTATTAGTTTCGTGCACTCGAAGTCCACAACAACATCATAAGAGAAATCAGTATAAATAGCCGAGAGATTCATAGAGATAACGTCCGATTTGTTACATCATGAGTTCCTCCACCTCCATAAGAAAAAAATAAGTAGAAAGTTGACAACTCTTCACCAAACTAGATTGGGGCTTAGCATTGGGCTTTTAATCTAAATATAGTCATAGAGATTGTTTATACATATATAATTACATTTCATGAATATGCATTTGAATTCCGTCAGTTTGATAGGTGAACATCGATCACGTGGCATATCAATGTGAAGTTGCACATTTGACCACGTGTTCACGTGGCGGATGAATTTGTAAAAATAGAATCCCAATGTACATGATGTACTCCTAAGTAAATAAAGTTGTTTTTTATATTTCGAGTTTAAAATGTAATTATAAGAATTGAATGCATTATTTTGAAGTTTCATAGGGACTATGAAAGGGTTGACCGGGCGCACATTTTCTACATTCATTAAAAATGTGCCTCGGTCAACCCTTTCATATCCCAATGAAACTTCAAAATAATGTATTCAATTCTTAAATCAATGCGAATATTGCGTTTATTTATGTACGTATGAAGATGAGGATTATGAAATCAACGCTACAAATTGTTCCCTTCAGAAAATTCCATGACACCGTCCTGCAATAAAATGCTTATTTCGTAGTAAAGATACAAGTGTCAAAAAAAAAAAAGAAACTAACCGTCGTTATGCGGTATACATATCGTCCTTTTCGACTTATCCCTCTGCCAACTCAAGGGTCGACCAAGCCAGAATATTATATAAAAGGCACTTTTTGAAATTTGGACTAGGAAAAGAAAAAAATACAAATTGAATTTGCGCAAAATTTGAATGGGTTTATTATGGTTCCATTAGATTTACTCGGTACTTGGAGACCTGTCGGTCATCTCCCCACATTATCGATAGCGTAATGCTATGTCTATGCGGGGTATTCAGGTCATATTTCGGAAAGCCTCACCGCGAACCATTGTAAACAAATTGTGTGGAGAAATGTCCCGCATCATGCTTTCTATATTTCTCAAACAAGAGCAGTCTCACGTTGATGGGGGTAAACAAGGATAAATTTCCTGCCCCTACCCATTTCTCCCATTTTCAAACCAGTTGACTCAGTTCTCACTTATTCCTTTTCATCTTTCTTCTCTTGCTTTAGGTTAAATTTCCTGCCCCTACCCATGTCTCCCATTTTTAAACTCGCTGACCCAGTTCTTACTTATCCCAATTTACCTTTCTTCTGTTACTTTAAAGTTTTGTTTTTAATTGATTTACTTATTCCCGTTCTTATTTAGGTGAAATATTCCACAGTGGAAGAAATCAATTAATCAACCAATCCAGGAGATTTACATTATCTGGAATAGATTATTAGTGAAATGCACATTTGAACGACGATTTAAAGGAAAGAAAGAAAACAAATAGTTATAAACATGAAAAGGGGACATCACATGATTAATTGATTGATATTTTACGCCGACTTCAGCAATATTTAAGTTATATCGTAGAGGTGTTAGCTTATTAAACAACCATAACAAGTATATAAAATATCAATATAAACCACATAGCTTTTTCACTGTAAACCAAGTGCGAATCGATGGGATAATTTTTAGAGTCTAAACAATAGATGCGATTCCGATAAAGGAATTATTACCTTCATAAAATCAACTAGAAGTGGTGCCATCAGAAAAGATGGCCATCCCCGCACTCACCTGTTTGACACAGGAAACAGTCGTTATTGACCCTTGGGAGTAATTTTCCTCAACATTTTTAAAATCAAATTATTGATAGTCACTACTTTTACTAAGAAAGTATACAAGGATATACGGTTGCTGGGTAGAATTTCCAAAAATGAGTGGTCTTTGAGACTTTCATGAAGTTTACCAAATTTGGAATCAATTATTTTGAAAATCCAATTGGTGAAAATGATTGCCCTCATCGAAACAAATCCTAATATAAACAAATCCTAACAATATGGTTGCTAGGTAAAATTCCAAAAAATAAGTGGTCTTTGACACTTTCAGGAAATTTACCAAAATTGGAATCAAACATTTTTGAAAATTTAATTGGTGAAAATGTTAGTCCTAATTGAACAAATTACTACATGTATGGTTGCTAGGTAGAACTCCAAGAAATAAGTGGTCTTTGAGACTTTCAGGAAATTTACCAAAGTCGGAACCGGAATCAAAATTCTGAAACTTTATTGCATATCTGCAGACTATATGCAACAATTCTATCACAAAATTAAAACACTAAACCCAAAAATGAAGGAGGAGTTCCACTGAAAAGCTCACATATATAAAATAGACATCTTGGGCCTCTTGTTTGCACCAAGACCAATATCAAAAATCTGAAAGCTTATTGTGCATCTGCAACAATTCTATAACAAAATTATAACACTAAATCCAAATATGTAGGAGGAGTTCTACTGACAAGCTCACATATATAAAACAGACATCTTTGGGCCTCTTGTTTGCACCAAGACTAATATCAAAAATCCGATAGCTTATTGCGCATCTGCAGCATATATGCAACAATTCTATAACAAAATTAGAACACTAAATCCAAAAATGAGCGTGGAGTTCCACTGACAAGGTCCATGTAACGGACAGACGGACGGACGGGACCAAAACAATATCCCCGCATTTTCTTCAGAAAAGTGCGGGGATAATAATGTTTACCACAGTTATTATGACTTTTTTAACAATCGCATATATTGTTTTGACTATCATAATGATTTCGTCGATTCGCACTTGGTCGATAGTGTTTATACAAGAAAAAAAACAAATGTTTCAAATGTTATAAACATAATAGAAGAAGTTTTGGTTAAACAGTAACAATATTAGAAATAAGTTTAAAACTGAACCATTTCAGTCTTACTAAATAAATTGATTGTTTTTGAAAATTGAACAATTTTGCCGCCAGGGACGTTTGTAAATAGGTCTTTCAGACAATCAGTAGAAAAACAAGTGTGGATCGTATTGCAAGGCAATACAAAAGTCCCCTACCGGTGGAATAATTCTTTGTTACATCAGCATAAATAGTTCAATAAGAAAAGGTTTCCTAGCCCAAGGCCCATAACTCCGTCAAAAATCAATGAACCAAATCCATACTCAAGTTTGATCTGTAACCCATAGTGGTTGATTAAGAATGCAAATATCAGCTTATTATCTCAAACGGTTTGAAAAAAAGTCTGGAAAACCTATATTTTACCAAAATTATCAAAGGCCCATAACTCTGTCCAAAATCAATGGACCGGAATTAAACTCGAACTTGATCTGTAACTCATAGTGGTAGACTCACATAGCAAATATTAG
>MJUU01063397.1:12275-61675 GCA_002080025.1 Modiolus philippinarum | reverse complement strand
AAAAAAGTCCGGAAAACCTATATTTTACCAAAATTTTCTAAGTCAAAAGCCAATAACTCCGTCCAAAATCAATGGACCGGAACCAAACTCGAACTTCTGTAACTCATAGTGGTAGACTCACATAGCAAATATTAGCTATATATCTGGAAGGGTATAGACCGGAACCAAACTCAAACTTGATCTATAACTCAGAGTGGTAGACTCACATAGCAAATATTAGCTATAAATCTGGAAGGGTATAGACCGGAACCAAACTCAAACTTGATCTATAACTCAGAGTGGTAGACTCACATAGCAAATATAAGTATCATATCTGGAACAGTTTAGAAAAAAAGTCCGGAAAACCTATATTTTACCAAAATTTTCTAAGTCAAAAGCCAATAACTCCGTCCAAAATCAATGGACCGGAACCAAACTCGAACTTGATCTGTAACTTATAGTGGTAGACTCACATAGCAAATATTAGCTATATATCTGGAAGGGTATAGAAAAAAAGTCCGAAAACCTATATTTTACCAAAATTTTCTAAGTCAAAGGCCAATAACTCCGTCCAAAATCAATGGACCGGAACCAAACTCGAACTTGATCTGTAACTCATAGTGGTAGACTCACATAGTAAATATTAGCTATATATCTGGAAGGGTATAGAAAAAAGTCCGGAAAACCTATATTTTATCCAAATTTTCTAAGTCAAAGGCCCATAACTCCGTTAAAAATCAATGGACCGGAACCAAACTCAAACTTAATCTGTAACTCATGGTGGTTGACTTACATACCAAATATTAGATAAATATCTCTCATAGTATGGGAAAAAAGTCCGGAAAACTGAGTGTGACGGACTGATGGACTGACAGACTGACGGAGTGCAAACCTAAAGTCCCCTTCGGCGAAGCCGGTAGGGGACTAAAAATCACGCCTGATATCAGCAACATCTATATATTCAAATAAAACATGGTGGACTGTGTAATGACAATTGTATGGAATACAATCTGGTGGGTCATCGCTATTTAGAGTTCTAGTGTGTCCTACACGACATCTGATCAACACTACTTGTTCCCTACGGTTTTGACTGTAGGAACCAATTTTTTTCACATGAGTACGGACAAAAAAGAAAATGGACGACACATATACAAAGATGAACACACGGACCCAATAAAAACCATAATTGAGGTAAGAGTACGCATCTCCTGCTTCTTAAAAGAAAGCCGCCGTGTTGAACATGTCAACTCCGGTAGAGGAAAAACAAACTTTAGTTGTTAAGGGAAAGATCTGTTGTTATCCGGGAAATTTCACTTAGTAAAACTCTGAAAGATCGAAACTTAGTTATGTGCATTGACCCACTTTAATCTGTATGTCTACTTAACCATTCAATCATGTACCAATTTTTATTATACTTCCAACAAACAATGAAAAAGTCAGAAATGAGATTGTAATCCGTTCAAGCAAAAATGTGCTTGTGACTGTGACCTATTACCCTTTTTATAATACGATTGATTTTCGTACCATTTGTACTTGCTGAAATAAGAGCTCAGACATAAATGTTATAAAACAGAAAATAATTATCTTCTTTCATCAAAATATGACAGCTTGAGTTACATGTATATCCTATATCATGATGCGTCCATATACACATTTTGAATTTACTGAGATATTAAAAAAAGTCGTGTACCTAAATGCACAACTTTAATCAATATCCTGGAGAAAAATATAAACTACAGAAATTTGTTGCAACTTGTAACAAAGGCTAATTCACATGTATGTTGACAAATTGACCGAACACAAAACTGTACACTAATTGGAATAAACAGATTACCCATGCGACCTGAAAAATCAAACATGACTTGTTGCTACAAATAGGTCATTAAAAATCTATATCACTCAGCAAGATACTGACACAACTGGGGTATAACAGAATTCAATAATTTCTTGTCAATTGTTACTCTGGTTTTTCCTAGGATTGTTTTTTCTCTAAGCATATCAACGAGTACATCTTCTCCACTTCTTTTGAAAAATCAATATTAGATGAGCCAAGTTAGTCCAAAACTAGCGATATTTTCAGCTGTTGTGGTTTTCATAATACCTTCGGCGAAAAGACGGTGCAAGGTTCCCACATTATCTGCTCTAGTTCTGTTGAACTATTCTTGATAGATGTGAGCGTTTGAAAGGTAGGAATATTTCAGCAGTTCTTTTGGTGAGACGTTTGATGTAGTCAAAATTTTTGATCAACATCATCAGTATTGTGAGTATTGTAAGGCTCCTTGCAATAGTGCTGAGCTAAGTTGACCTGAGTCCATTATTTTTAAATTCTGTAACTTACGACAAAGAAGCAGTGATGATACTGACACTTTGAGTATAGCAATTATTAAATTGCAACATTCCACAGCATTGGTTAAGACCCGAAAATCAAAGTTCTTGCCATTGTGTGCCAGCAATGCAACATTTGTAAAGTGTTGCAACCAAATAAAAAAAAACTTGATTGGGATGACTTGATATTCACAGTATGGAGTTCTTGTCCTCTACAAGATAGGGTATTTCCACCTAAGACCATCCCAGACACCTCTCCAGCTTCAACTGTCATCGTTATGCCACAACCAGATGAAGCGTACCAGCTACAGCGACTTTTGCTGTTTCTTTCTGTTACAGCAATCTGTACTATGTGAGAAAAAAAAACATTTCATCTACCTGAAGAAAAACAAGGTATACATGTTTATAATTAGGTTTGCATTGAATCAGTATGTTGACAATATTATTGAAGACCCTCATGTGACCTACAGATGTAAAATAACTTCAAATTCTTTAAATGCATCGTATAAGTAGGTGTCAAATAATCTCTCTGTATCGTAACTTTTAATTCATTGTATAGTAATTCAGTAGTAATACATGGCTACCTGCATTTTAGAGATGATTCCACAGGGACTATCATTTTTGAGAAAATAAACACTCATTATACATGTTATGTAAAAAATTAACAAATGAGAGACATGAAATGACCATTTTTTTGCATACAACAACCAGGAGAGTATGACGTTAAAGCAATCCTTTCGTCGTGTTTGCAACATCTATACAAGACGATATGACGTTACAATTATTCAGTTGTTATCTGTGGCACCAACGGTGACCGCAGGTCTAGGAGCAGTTCGACTCCGTCCGTCCGTCCGTCACGCTTTGGTGGTACCAAGTTTGTGTAATCTGAAACTCAAAGACCTTTAACCCAATACTTCTGAAAGTTTGCACAGTTGATCTGAACACATTGAAGATGTGCACCCCCTTTTTCAATGAATTTTGCATAAAAAATGTTGAATAACAAAATGCAGAAGTTACTGTTAATTTATATTCTGCATATGCGCATTTCGACAATTTATGTCTCATCAGTGCAGATCAAACCAAAACATAATCCGAAAAACGTGTGAAAACTGATAGAGAACAAATAACCAAAAAGATCTAAATAGAAAAACCAAAATTCGGCTAAAGACAGAGCTATGCATGAGGGAGATGCTCCTTGGTTTAAAACAAAATTTTGTAAAATCTAGATATTTCAAGTTTCAATAAAGTCGGTTTTCGGGTCAGTACCGAAGTACTGACTACTGGGTTGATGAATACTCTTGGGGACTAACAGTCCACCAGCAGAGGCATCGACCCAGTGGTAATGAATAACAAAATACCGAAGTTACTGTAAATTTATTTTCTGCATATGCGCATTTCGACAATTTATGTCTTGTATTCATTCATTGTTGAATTTCGTAATTTTTTCATCAAATTTTAACCTTACCGTACTGAGTTTATGTAATCTGAAACTCTGACATCTTATACCTTATTGTTCTGAACACATTGAAGATGTACGCCTCCCCTTTTGGGTAGATTTGAATAAAAAAATGTCGAATAAATGCATTGTTGAACTAAGTCATTTTTAAAAAAAAAATTTTAACAATACGATACTTGGTTTGTGTAATTTGAAACATTCACACCTCTGACTAAATACCTCTGAAAGTTTGCAATGTTGTTTGAATACATTGATGATGTGAACCTGCCCTTTGACCAGTTTTGATTAAAAAATGTCAAATTTATCCATTTTTGAACTTGATCCTTTATTTCATCATATTATATTATAATGGTACTCAGTTTGTGTCCAGAGACGTTGCAGTTTTGAACACGCTGATCATGGGCAGCTATTTTTTGAATTTTTGCATTGTTTTCACATATTTTCTCATAAAATACACAGTATATGTTCAGGTTTCTCCATAGATGCTCAGATATAGCCGGTTGTTTCATAGTGCTGACTTTTCCAGTGTAAGTTAAAGCGCGGCGTATTCTACACAAGAAAAGTAATACTCACTAGTCTTTACTATTTACATAAAGATTTACACATTCTGTATTATTTTTTATGTCATAATTTCTTTGTAACAATATGCATAGCAACCTTCTTAAAATTAAGATTTAAAAACAAGTTTATTAAAGAATTGAGCTTATTTTTAGTCCTTTTGCTGTTCGATATAGAAACACTTTATTCCTCATTTTTACCTCACAGTAACTTAAATCAAGTAAATATACAATGACCCCAAAGAGCTGCAAAGCAGAGCAATCTTTTCCAGCCTGTTGGTTATTTGTACTGTCTTTGGTTCAAACTTCACTAGAGAGACACATCAATAACCATGTTGTCACTTTGGATATCCAAGTATAAGTATTAGAAGAAGAATATGAAGAAGAATATTTTTTATTATGGATATAAATTCTTTTTGTAACTAATTTCAATGATTAATCAAAATGTACTTTTCACAACATCACTAAAAGGTTTAGATTATTAACAGTGAATATTAATGATTATTTTTAACTTTTGTCAGATTGGTATCATAACAATTTTGTTTTTCAGTAAAATTCAATATCAAGTTTAAAAAGTTGTAAAACTATGTATTCCTTAAGCATTTGTATACAATTTCTCTTGAAAATATCATTCACAAGGTTCTTAATTTATTGTTTATTTGAAACTCAAGTATAGCTTTTACCTTGGCTGAAGTGATGTGGACTACTTTCATTTATGCTTTGTTCAACTATGTACATTTAGTTTTGTTTTTCTTCTTTTTTGTCTATAACAGTAATAGGGTTGAACTTAATAGTATCTCAACTAGAATTTGCATTTGGTAATCAGGTACTAGTAAATGAATACTTGTTTGAATTGGCAAATTTATACGTGGCATTCTGTAAGTTTGAAGAAAAAACTTCCTCAGTTGAACATGAGGGACACTACACATGTAATTGTTCTTGTCAATATATCAATGATGCAACCAAGAATGATCAGGAGTACGAAGCTTGGGTACCATACTCAAAACGGCAAAGTCTACAAAATATTGTCCAATTGCACTAGTTTTCAAACTTTACAGGCATTATTTTGTGATATTAATAGTGTAAAATTCATGAAAGAATGTTTATATTCCTGTTGTCCCTTTTATTTCATTTAAAGTTAAGACTCTCTCTTGCCCATTCATAATTTTAGTTAAAATTTTCCTGAGAATAAAAACTTCATGGTCGATTTAGATCATATTAAGTTGTTCTTTATACGCTTTTACACATAAACAATATATGGATTTCCAAGTCTTTCGATTTCAACTGCACTGCACTGAATAGACATAACTTGTCGAAATGCGCATATACAGAGACTATATTAACAGTAATTTTGGTATTTTGTTTTTGTAACATTAGAGGAAATCGATGGGTAGTTCAAAACAAATTTCTACTGTGGGAATTGAGACATTTGCTACTGTTAATGCTTAAATAGAGTTGGTGTATGATTTTAATATTTGTAGTAGAACTTACGCCTGTAGTTTCAAGATCAATAAACACAAATGTTGATCTTGCTTCCTGTTGTAATGAGTAGAGTTTAGGAATAGCTGTAGGAATTGTTTTAGTGTCTTCTGCTCTATCCCATTTCCCGAAATTATTAGCTCACCTGGCCAAAGACCATGTGAGCTTTTGCCATCACTCGGCGTCCGTCGTCCGTCCGTCCGTCCGTTAACTTTTATTCAAAGATCTTCTCCTCTGAAACTACTGCGCCAATACTAATCAAACTTGGCCTGAATCATCTTTCAAGTTTGTGATTTTTATGACCGTAGACCAAACAACATGGCTGCTGTTACTAAAAATAGAACATAGGGGGTAAATTGCCGTTTTTGCAAATTACTAAAAAAAGCATTACAGATATCAAAATTCTGACGAGGTAAAAATGATCAACATGATGAGATCTACCTGCCCTGCAGTTTTGAAGAATATCCGTTTACCCGTCTTAGAGTTATTGCCCCTTTTCCGTAAGAATTTCAGTTTTTCGTTACTTTTAGTCTTATATATTGAAAATGGTAGAAGATAGAAGTAAAGTTTATATAACAAAAATGGTCAGCATAGTAAGATCTACATGTCCTGCAATTTTGAAGAAATTCTGACAACCAACATAGGAGTTATTGTCGCTTTTTCTTTGAATTTTCACAATTTTTTAACGTTTTTACTTTCATTTCAAAAACTGTTTGAGATAAAGGTTAAATGTGAATTGCAAAAGTATTGAGGTTTTCCAGAACTACAATTTCTACATATGACCAGCAGGTCCGCATATCATCCAAGATGGCCGCCAGCGGGGATATTGTTTAACATAGGACCCTTTGGAAATGCATTAAAAATCTTCTCTGCAACCTCTGAGCCAATGGGGACCAAATTTTGTCACAGTAGTCTTTGGATGGTCCCCTTTAAAGTTTGTAATTTTTATGTTCGTACTTCATCCAAGATGGTCGCCAGCACGGGACATAGTTTAACATAGGACCCTATGAGAAATGAATTCAAAGATCATCTTCTCTGAAACTACAAAGTCAAACTGAATCAAACTTGGTCATAATAGTCCTTGGGTGGTCCCCTTTAGAGTTTGTGATTTTTACGTTCGTACCTCATCCAAGATGGCTGCCAGCGTGGAGCACAGTTTAACATAGGGACCCTATGGGAAATGCATTCAAATGTCTTCTCCTCTGAACCTACTGAGCCAATTGGAACCAAACTTGCTTACAATTGTCTTTGGGTGATCCCTTCCAAAGTTTGTGATTTTTAGTTTGTACTTCATCCAAGAATGAAAATGTAACATCTGGTGAACTGATTTATAGTATGAATGGGTGGTCTATTGGTGACAATGAATAAACCAGTCGCCAGGTGAGCGATACAGGCTCATGTGAGCCTCTAGTTAAAAATTCTTAACAGTTCTAAACCTGAAACTAGATTTGTGGATTGTTGGTTAAATGTCATGCATAGAAAAATACCAAAATGCAAGAAAGTTTAAAATATATAACTTTGTAGTAAGGCGGTCTTTTTAATTCAAAGCAAGTCATAACAAGTGAAAGCTTTTGGAAAGTAAGTGAGAACTGAACCGTCAATCAAAAACAAATAATCCAAGGACAATGGCAACATCGGAAAAACAAAGAAACAGAGACACAACATGAGTACGGCACGGAAAAGAAAAATGAAGAAACACACACATGCACAAAGATGAAGAAAACGGACCCAATATATAAAAAAAAAATAAGATGCATCGGTAGAGTAGGCATATCCTCCTTCTTTTAAGACACCCGTCGTGTTGAAAATGTCATATCCAGTAGAGGAAACAGCAATTAAACTTTAAATGAAAAGATCTGTTGATGCCCCAAACATATCTTTACATTGAGTCTTCATGTTTATCAAAATTCATCAATTAGTGATTTAATGTTATTTTCTTTTGCTTTCGCCAACAGCTATATCCTATAGACAATTTTTGTTTGTTTTTTTTTGGTGTTTTGCATTTTTGTTTTGAAAACATTTTTTTTCAGAAGTGTTAATTACTTTAATGATTGAATAAGGTCTTTACCGTTTTTACTGTATTCCATTTTAAGGAACCAGTGTACAAAATTTCATAGAAGTGCAACTAATTAATTTTTACCTGATTCATAAGTTTCCCCTCAGAAGCCCCTATGGATATAGCCCTTTCCTCTTTCAATTTCAACCTATAAATCTTAGTTTCTGGTAACATTGAAAGTCGCCGTTTTCCCTCCATGTCCTTTAAGTTGATGGGTACAGTATAACTTCCAGGCGAAAGTCCATGCTTGTTGAAAGTCTGATAGAATATAATAAATAAAAATTGATTAATTATCTATGCATTAGGTATTTAAAAGAAAGGAAATTGCAGGGAGACAGTATCATATCTCCAGGTTAAAAGATCCAAAGCAAAGCATCTAGGGGTCACCGTACGGTCTTTAACATAGCGAGGAACCTCACATCCTATATCAAACCCTACATGGCCCCAGAACGTAAAAGATTGAATAAATCAATGGAAACAAACTATACCTAATAACCCGAATATCAAGAAACTAAAATTTTGTAAGAAGATAAGGACAAGCCGATGACTAACATATTCCTTACTTGGCATTGTCGCAAAAATGCGATGGGGTTAAACTCGTTTTCTTGGATCCAGACCTATGTTTCTATGTTAACCTCCGTACTGTTTCACCTTTGTTTGGTGAATCGCTAAAAAATAAATTCACAAAAAGACACAGTAAAAGTTAAACTAAAAAAGTCCAACTTATCAAGAAGTACATAAAACATGAAGACAATATACATGGGTACTGTCCTTACAAATACTCGCAATTACTGACATATAACCAAAGACATAATTTCCGTTGACTATGATATAAAGCCCATGAAACTCCAGTTGAAATACTTCTAAATAGATCTCGTACAACAACATCATCAATTATGAAGGAAGAACATGATATTGTGCAATGCCAAATACTACAAATAGGAAGAATTGTTTTGATTTAGTTATGGTGTAAAGCATTGAGTTGATCAATGTTTGCCAATAAAAACCAGAAGTAAAGATTCAACAACAATGCTATATTTATATCCTTTATGAAAACGTTTGTTTAACGTATCAAGTTTGGAAAGACAATTTTTGAATTTATGCGCTTTGTGAATGATATTTCCATAGAAGTTTGGATGCGAAATGCCCTGTTGTATGAGAGGACTGTATGTAGAACCAAATTTCTTAATAAGCCAATGGATCTATACTAAAGTTAAGAAAATGTTTTTATCAAATAACAAAAAACCGAAGTTACTGTCAATTCATTTTCTGCATATGCGCATTTCGACAACTTATGTCTCATCAGGGCAGATAAAACCAAAACATTTGGAAGTCCATTAATCGATAAACTAGAGAACAAATAACCAAGAGGTTCTAAAAAGAATATCCAAATTTCAGCTAAGGACAGAGCTATGCATGAGGGAGGTACTCCTTAGTTTAAACAAAATTTGTAAAATTTAGATATTGCATATAAAATCGGTTGTCGGGTCAGCACCGAAGAACTGAGTACTGGGCTGGTGAATACCCTCGGAGACTACCAGTCTACTAGCAGAGGCATCGGCCCAGTGGTAATAAATAACAAAATACCGAAGTTACTGTTAATTCATTTTCTGCATATGCACATTTCGACAACTTGTGTCTTATCACTGCAGATAAAACCAAAACATTTGGAAGTCCATTAATCAAAAAAGTGTACAAGCTGATAGAGAACAAATTACCAAGAGGATCTAAAAAGAATAGCCACAATTCAGCTAAGGACAGAATTATGCATAAGGGAGATACTCCTTAGTTTAAACAAAATTTTGTGAAATTTAAATATTGCACATTTCAATAAAATCGGTTGTCGGGTCAGCACCGAAGTACTGAGTGCAGGGGTGGTGATATCTAAACCCTTGATGCAAAACGTTTTTCAGTCAAACAGAGATGAGCAGAGATTACGAGTAATTTGAAGATCAATTGTATTTATCACTTCTTTAATTGTATTACCTGCTTCTTAAAAACCTTGAAAATGGTTTGCGATAAGTTTAGGGACTGCCATAAAAGATGGGCGGTATAACGAGGGTGCACTGTACATTCCTTAATGAAAAAAAAAATTATTAAATTGAAGGATACTTGTTCCAATAATTTAAAAATAAATTGTAATTATTCTGCAAAAAGACACTGCTACAATCCAAAAATCTATAGCTTTCTCATGCGGTGGCAAATAATTAAAACATTGACAGTAAGCTTTGAGATGAAATGTAAACTATCATAAACTAACATGAACATAATCACAAAGGTACATAGAAAAATCTCATACAGAAATAGGATCTCTTGATACAATAAAACAAAATATTTCAGATCAATTATGGTCATTTTTCGATGTATAGATTTCCAAATGATTTGATTTGCACTGAAGACAGAAGTGTCGAAATGTGCATACGCATAAACTAAATTTACATAATCTTCCGTCTTTAGTTATTTTTGATCCCAGGAATGACTTTTTAAATATGTGTTTCATCGGGCTATGAAAGACATTTTTGCTACAAATTTTGAAAATTATACGGCATCTCAAAGAATTTCGTTTTTACATTCTATTCAATTAAGAAAATCGCTATAGCTCGACCAATTAAAAAAAAAAAATCTCACTTTAGAACGAAAGAGAAAAAAAATCTTAATCCCTTTGTATTACATCTTCGCAAGCCAAGGGTTACGATCCGTCTCTCCTCTTCACCCATGGCAGATCAAGCTGGTTTTCTGAAGTTTCAAATTCACGTTTTTGAATGGTTGCAGTTTAAATCAACATTCTCATTTTCATATTTTAAATATATAGTGTAACAAATAAAAGTGTTTATTGATTTTTCAGTTTTGCAAATTCCCCCGCTTTGTATTGTTTCTTTACTTTTGAGGGTTCATTTCCCTGTAGTTAAGGTAGATAGACTGTTGCGCTAGGCAATTCAATCGCGTATCAGAGAAATAAATAGTCGGATACGGGGTAGGTTTGATTTTCGGGCCGAAACAGTAATTTGGTGGCTTTTCCTTTGTGACGTCGTAATTTAATGACAGATGTGGAACGTCATATTTCGTTTACTTTGCCGCCAATTAACTCCCTTTTCCCGTACCAAAATGTTTAATCCGGACACTTTGTAAAATATCTCTGTTAAAAGCATGGTGACATAAACATTTTTTTTTATTGTAAACCAATAAATTCTATCATAAACTATCTGTTCACAAAAATACATCAAATTCTCATGGATAAAAAGTTCATTTCTATTAAGCTAAAAATTGCCTTTCCATATTTTCCCCATGCACTCTTTAGTAAATTTAAGTGAAAAAATGGCTAAAACTGAGTAAACTTTGATCTCAATTCTAGAAAAAGCAAGCATGGTGACCCATACTTTTTATTACAGATTTCGGGTAAGTAGGATTGGTTCTTAAATTGTGCCGACTTACAACAAAATCTCATGGATTCGTATATTACTGTCTACCTACCTTAAATATTTTTTGAATTGTTACATTAAGAGATTTCATAAATAATCTTTAATTTATACAATAAATGATACTGAAACGTAGATAATTTGAAACTGATGTCTCACAAAATGTGGCTCGGTCTTCCAGGAAGAGGAGCGGAGCGGATTGTAAGGCTTGGCTAGTTAAGATGTTGGTATTGTCAATGTAGACGAGTCTGTCTTGTAAATAAGAATAGTAGCCGAGATTCAATCAAATAACGTCAGACTTGTCATGATACCGCAAAATGAGAGTATTCACCAGCCCAGTAGTCAGTACATTGGTGCTGACCCGAAGGCCGATTATATTTCGAACCTTGCAATATCTAAATTTTTGTAAATTTTGTTGAAAACTAAGGAGTATCTCCCTCATGCAAAGCTCTGCCCTTGGCTGATTTTGGCTTTACATTTAGATCATATTGGGTACTTGTTCTCTATCAGTTTTTAACATACTAGTATTTGATTTTATGGTCTTCCAAACATTTAGATTTTATCTGCACTGAAGAGACATAAATTGTCGAAATACGCATATGCAGAAAATAAATTCGCAGTAACTTCGGTATTTAGTTATTTCTCTACAAGATAAATCAAGTACAAAGTAAAAAACTCTTCACCGAACTAGACTGGGACTATGGGGCTTTTAAACGAAACATAAATTCATAGCGAATGCTTATACATATTACAATGTTTATACATCTTCACTGTATGGTAACCGCGCCGGTAGCCGGGAGTTTGGATTGGTCCAACATGGCGACCTTTACCTGACGATTGTGTTCAACCGATGAGACTATTTCTATTTTGTGCGACAAACATCAGGATTTTATAAAACCTGTTTATAAAGTGAATTCACACAAACTAATAGATCGTTGTGGCGTGTTTTGTCTTGTCATCGAAGCATCTTTATTAGTACTAGTTGTCCAAAAAATTGGTGTCTGTGATTGAAACTAAAAGAAAATGACATTTTAACGTTATATAACAGAATTAATTAATTATAAAGATAATACGCATATCTATTTCACTTACTTATATTATGGAAAATGTAAGATTCCTTTAACTTCACTTAATCCCACTGAATGAACGCGTATGTCTGCTGTCATAATCAAAACATGTAACGGTTTGGAATTCGTGTATATTACGGTTTGGATGAAATGAAGAATATTAGTTTTCCAGTTTGGATAAAACAAAACACTTGCTGTGTATGTTTATTCAAAAGAAGACATCGAGAGTATATCCCTCAAAACCTGATTCTCGATAATTTCAGGTTTGTTCAAAATACTGACCGAATGTTTTATTTACAGCAGAATCCACAGTCCCGCTTGCAGCCATGTTGGGCGTGGTGCATACCTTCCGGATACATTTGTTTTAAAAGAGACAATCCAAGGACTATTGTGGCTTAGTTTTGTAGCAATTGGCCAACTGGGCACAGAGGAAAAAATCTCTGAAACTTTCAAAGGTTTTGTATTTCAGTGTTTAACTAAGACTCCCACTTGCGGCTGTCTTGATAAAGGTGTGAACCTGTAGGAAAATCTAGACTATTATGACTGTTTCATTCCTTTGAACCCAGTGATGTGCGAAGAGAAGATCTTTGAAACAACGGCAGTAGAGTACCGAAGGAACAAGATAAAAATCGGTCACATTTGTCTAAAATTCAGTTCTTTTCATTTTTGATTTAAGTGTCCTTTCCAATTATTGTACCTCTTCCTCGAAATCACATGATTCGCTGAATGCCCAGATTCTTTTAAAGTCCTTCAGTAGAAGCTCAATATTTCATGTCGGGTGAGTACTGTTATAAACCGTGTAAGTTGAAAAGAGGTATAAACGTTCTTTACGTAAATCAAAGATTGAATTTAAGGTTTTGGTGTGAATTATATGCCAACAGAAATAGAATAAAAAGGATAACAGGAAACGCCTACACTGGCTGAAAAACACAGTCGTATACCAAAATGTACCAGGGAACTGCAGAAGAAAACAAGAGGTTCTCAAGAGCCTGCATCGCCCATCAGGACCTTGACTAGCAAAGAAAATCTTTATTAAAGGGACAAAAGTTATTAAACTATTATTCCAATATGCCCAGTTGTTTAACAAAGGGTTCAGTGCTAAACTATATTCTCTGCTGGCAGCACATTATCTTGTATACGGTGTAAAACTGATAACACTTTTTTGCAGGTGACTACCTAAAAGCAATTATGGCTAGGTTTTGATCCAATTGGCTCAACAGTTTCAGAGCAGAAGATCTTTGAATGGGTTTTACGATAGGGACAATGATAAACTGTTCTCCCCACAGCCAGCCAACTTGGATACAGAACGAACCTGAAAAACATCTTTTTGCAGGGACCACTCAAAAACTATTGTGGCCAAGTCCATTGGCTCAGCAGTTTCAGAGGACAAGGTCTTTGAATGTTTTTTTACCATAGGTGCCAAGGTTTAACTATGTTTCCGGCTGGAGACCATCTTTGATACAATACGGATCTGAAAACATCTTTCTTGCAGGGGACCATCCAAGGACTATTGTTGCGGTTTGTTTCTAAATGGCTCAGCTATTTCAGATGAGAATATATTTGAATGTGTTTTCCATAGGGTCAATTGTTAAAATTATGTTCCCATTGGCAGCGGGTCAATTGTTAAAATTATGTTTCCCATTGGCAGCCATTTTTGATATAGCACGGATCTAAAAAAAAAAAACACCTTTTACCAGGGGACCACTCAAAGACTATTGCGGCCAAGTTTGGTTCCATTTGCGTCAAAAGTTTCGGAGAAGAAATGTGTATTAAAAATTTCCATCGGACGATGTACGGCCACAGATCACCCTGGCTCAAGCTAGGTGAGCCAAAGATAAATAAAGGCAAAAAACAAACGTAAACAACGATAGGAACTCGGGACCACCACACTTGGTACCATCATTAGCGAAAGCCAGTGGTTTTAAGGTTAAACCGGTTTATAGGTACCCAAGCCTCTGCTTTCTTCTTTTCCTATAGTACAATAGACGTACGAAAAAACTCAATACATAAAAATTTTTAAAACAAAGGTTTTGAGGCAGCATAATGTCATATAAATTAGACGGAGTAAGAACGTTTGTATAGCTGTCGTACATGAAGAACAACGAAATAGAAATATGAAATAAAACCAAAATCTAAAAAATCTATGTACCAGACAGAAAAGGTCCAAATTTTTGGAGTTAATTCCTTTTGCGATGGTGAAAAAAGAATAGGTACATCACTGTGGACCGAGACACGTGTCACCTACGCTTCCATAAGTGACACGTGTCTCGGTCCATGGTGATGTACCTGTTCTTTTTCATCCTCGCAAAAGGAGTTAACTCCGAAAAATATCCCCAAATAATAGAAAATACCTATGCTAAAATTACAATCAAAGGCCACAATCCACATGGAAACTGTACAAGTAAAACACAAACAGCGATAGAACTCTTGGTAGCCAGACTTAGTACCGACACTACCAAAAGCCAGCGATTGGGTGTTCCAGATTTTATCCATTTTGATGAACATTTTCACGACGAGTGAAAACACGGCTTCTATATTGGTTATGGGACTAGTCCCAAATTAATTGTACGAGTTTGCGACTAGTTTTTGAAGAGATTTGTATATAAAAGGGAATCTTCATTTTTTTTACTGCCAGATATATCTTTGGTATCTTTTTATGTTAGTTTCCAGTTGATTAGATTTCCGTTGCAGGGCATCATTTTTTCACCTCACTATGCGCTGTCGTACTGGGCATGTAAGGTAGGGAGTAGACTTTTATTGGTACCACCGTAATTGTTTTGAAGACGTCACCATATACTCCTTTTGCATAATATATATTTAGGTAAATGTTCAGCTGTACATTTTTACCTCTTAGTGATTCTAAAGAACGGTCAGAAAGTCTTTTCAAATAAGACTTTATAAGAATCATTATACTTTCCCAACCGTTTCTGTTATACATCCAAACCGTAAATTGAACATATTTGTTTACAATCCAAACCGGCAGTTAGAAGAATCGTGTGTTGTAAATAAATACGCTATTTACATCACTTTTCCCAATTTGCTATAAATTGATTAAAATTAACATTTTCTAACGTAAATTGACTCATTCAGTTGAGACTAAAGAAAATAGACACGATAAATTTGCATTTTTTAAATGCATGAACACAGATCATGCATGTTTCACTCCGTTTTTCACAGTAAATATCAATTGCACTAGAGAAAATTTCTGTGTATGACAAACTTAACATAAATATATGTTAACGACTTTTAAGTGAGATAAAATATCATTCATTCAAACAAGAAAATTGCAGCAGAGCTGCGGAGGGGGGGGGGGGGGGGGGGGGGGGGGGGGTTAATTTGAGACATGTGAATCTTGAAGTTCTTCAATAAAAATATAAGGCAGTAGAAATATTTATAGTTGAGCCCCCTCCCCCATATTTATGTTTTCACATCATTGGTCATCATTGTATCAAACATTATTTTCTTGATAATAGGGAATTGTGAGACTTGACAGGTGTGCTCAAGTTCCTAAATATACTCTCAAATTCATAGTAAAATATTCAAATTCAATTATTACATTTCACCGGTTTATGCTATCTCTGAATGCATTGCAATCTCAACATTACTTCTGTAGTTGTCGGCCCTTAGTACACATATTTCCGGCGTGTAGCAGACGCTTGTTGTTATCATTTGAAGATTGACGATTTTCAAATGAATTTGAGCATTATTATGTTTTAAAGAGTAATGACAATTCATTTTGAAAGTTCACGCCAGTAGGCTATCAAATAGCCTTGGTCTAAGGCGAGGAAAAGGAATGTCTAACTTCAAGGTAAGACATATATTATTCATAGCAGTTTCATTGTCGGTGAGTTTACTTGAGTTGTTACATGGGCATTTTTTGATAAATGATTGCATGAACATTTGTCAACAATTTACTGCCATCTTTGTTTATGACTGCCGTGCTCGCCGTTTTCATTCATGTCGTTACTCGTGATGCGTTGCCAAAGGCTGTCTCATTACGTGCACGTGAACACTATTCATTGTTTGCTTTTTATCACAATGTTTGTGCCTTCGGCACGACAGTTGTGGTGGTGCCTTCGGCACGACAGTTGTGGTGGTGCCTTCGGCATGTCATTAAATTGACTCAGATACTTGGGGGGGGGGGATGCGTTCCTACGGACACCCGATGTTTGCCAAATGACGAAGGCGTTGTCATGGGGAACCACACTTCCTCTGCTATTTATTCTTTATTTATGCTGGTAGTGATTGATACGAACTCAATTTATTCATATTATTCGTGCCGTGCCTTCGGCACGACAGTTCGTATCAATTTATTCATATTATTCGTGCCTTCGGCACGACATTTCAACTTCCATAATCATTAATTTACACATACGAAACTGTCTGTTTCGTGTGATCACGTGTTGTCTCGTTTGATCTTGTGTTCGAATATTCAAAATACAGACTAGTTTTCTGTTTAGTGATACGGTCGTGCCTTCGGCACGAATCATAATGATAAATTGTTAATACTATTTATCTCATCATTTAATATCCGTTCTGGTGTGGTCGCGCCTTCGGCGCGACATGCTATTTCAGTTTCGAAACCTTGTATACAGCTTTAGCTCCTTCCACTTCTGCTTCAGGACGAAAAGTGTTTACAAGTACCAACCATCGTTCGCTTCGCTCACGTCGTGGTTGGTAAAAAAAACATGGCACAGACTTATTGCTGCGGTCAAGCAAGTGGCAAAACGACATGAAGATTTACACCCCAAGCTCTCTACCTTTCATTGACTCGCCGTCGTGCAAAGACAACATTGTATACATTTGTCAGGTTTTCACGTCTGATATATCTACATTGTAGATCGAAATTTGACATCGATGAATCTTAACACATTGTGTAAGCTTGGGGTGTTAATCTTTACTTCCTTACAATAAAGGTTTGCCACTTCCTTGACCGCAGCAATAACTGACCCGACTCCGGTAGGCCCATCTTGGAAAAATCCAAACTCCCGGCTACCGGCGCGGTTACCATACAGTGATCTTTGCGACTATAGAAACAACGTTTATAAATGTATATATGAAGACGTAGATTATGAAATAAACGCTACAGAGAGTACGATAAAATACAGAATTACAAATTTGCTTTCATACGAAGCCATGGAAGCTCTGTCTATTCAAAGTCCAATTATACCGTTTTGGATTAAACTGTTAATTTAGTATTATACACGAAACTGTCCGCCGATATGTGGTATTTACATCTTCCTATTTTGACTTGTTTCTCTGCATATTCCAAAGGCCAGTCATACCAGAATAGTAATTAATAGTTAATTGATAACAATGCACAGTACTGGTAAAAAGATTGTTTGGGCTGGGGAAAGGAAAATGCAAATTCATAATGTGCAAAAATTTTATCAGATTTGAGGTTCCAGTATATTGACCCGTTACCCGAATCAGTTTTCAGAGGCTCCGTCTAAAAGAGCTGCCGGGCGCGTCCCCAGGTGATGGATAGGTAATTTCTTGTCTATGCGGGGTATAGTATTGGGAACCATTGTACACAAACTGTTTGGAGAAACAGTATATAAAAGGCTTAATATTGAGCCCTACCCATTTCCCCCATTTTCCAGTGTCTCTGAAAAGGCGTTGCCAAAGTTGCCCCTTCCTCTTTTAAATTTTTTAATGGATTACCTTGTTCTCGTAATGCTTTATAGCTGAAATATTGCCCAGTGGACATTGAACTCTTACCTAATCAATCAATTAATCAATCCAGTAGATTTAGCTTATTAGAAATTGAGTATACTGTAAAATTAAGTGAAATGGACATTTGAACTATGATTTCAAACAAAATATTTTACGAAAGGATATGGAGTAAATGAAAATGAGACCATAACACATATGTTAACTCAAACTGCAAAAAATTTAATGAGATGTATGGCCATCTCGGAAATTAATTTGAAAAAAAAATGTTTAAAATGCATAAAACCAAACGAAATCCGAATAATCAGTAATATCAAATACTGCTAAGGAGAAACCACGATGGAAGGGGTTAAACATTAGGTTTTATAAGTTAGATAATAGTAATTGAACAAGGTGTACACATGAGATAATATCTCATGTACAAGTACACCATATCTAAGAAAAATAAAGAGCATACATCTCTAACATGGGAAATTATTTTACCAACTCCACACTGCATTAAAAGACAAACTCCTGTATTAAATATTTTACGAAAGGATATGGAGAAAAATGAACATGAGACCATTACACATATGTTAACTCCAACTGCAATTATTTTGATGAGCTGTATGGCCATTTCGGAAATTAATTTCTCATCAGCAGCACTATATAAAAAAATATAGATATAGCTTAAAGATATCATATCAAATGCTATTTTTAGTTTTGAAAACTATACTACTTAATTAAAATCTAATAGATCGAAACTAATCTGTAACTAATGGGCCTTGGTACGATATGCTTAAACGAGGTATAACTCAATGGTGAAGACCTCACGATGACTTCAAGATGAAGAACACTAATAAAAGCGTCGTTTCATTGCTTGGGTCTACCATGTTTTTGAAAAGACTTTATCTCGTGTGTTTTTACTCTATATCCTTATATTTTGTATTTCAGACTGGAGTTTTTTTCTCATGCAGTGTGGAGTCCGTAAAAAGATTCCCTATGTGAGAGATGTATGTACTCTATATATTTCAGTTATAGTGTACTTGTACTTGCTAAGAGAACTTCTCATATGGATACACTATCATACTTTTGACATTTTTTGTTATTTTGAAATGTTGATCTTTTGACCACCTGTTTATAGTTCCAACATCTCCCTATTTTATAATACAAAGTCTCTTACAATCGACTTGATCAGTACCTTTTGTTTGTCTGTATGTTATTATCGTTCACTAGCTTGGGACACTAGTAAATTAGTGGGACAACGGATGACAGTGATTGTAAGAGCACTTTGGCAGTTTAGGTTATGTTTGTTGTCGATCCCGCATCTATTACTAGTAAAACATGGATGTAGCTCGACATCTAGGAATGAATTCCGCTCAAACCGGTGCTATGGGCATAGCTCATTGTTAAAGGCCTTTCGGTGAAGATGAAGCATAACAATAAAAGCTTTGTTCCATTGCTTGGTTCTACCATGTATTTATAGAGATTATTAACTTATAGTTACATTTATTAATATGCGGCATTTTAAACTATTTTCATGAAAATTTTAACGTCGGAGGGAACAGTAAACTGTTTACCGATTTCCGGCCGAACTGTTCCATGCGCAAAATAATTGCGCAGCGCGACGTCATTCAACTTCTACCCGTGAACCCTTTTTATAGGCAAGAGTGTTTTTGTTTACATGTTTTTTTATTGTTTATATAAGTTAATAAAACAGTTATTTCATGCCCCGTTTCAGGAAACAGCAAAACTATTATCCCTCGTTGATAGGCCTCCGGCCTCAGGCAACAGTTCGCAAGTCATTTCCATCACCTCGGGACAATAGTTATCGTTGTTATACCTTATAATATTTTCCTTATATAAATGCATTGGGGAAAAATATCGACAATTTGTCTGTTTCATTTCTCAAACCAAAAAACGATCTGTTGACCAGTCAACAGTTTTCAGTCTGTTGACCGACACCAATCTGTTGACCACCTGCCTTATTTCGATTGGTTAAAAAATATCCCGCTCCTGTTGTCTGCATAACCAAATTGGCGACGTGAATTATATTCAGATGAAATGGCGCGTATTCATTGAACATGAAAAGGTATAACAAAACAGTTATAGACTGGGTCCTCAAACAACAGCTGTTTTGTTTGATCCTCTGACTAAACTGTTGCACTCAGCCTTCGGCTTTGTGCAACAGTTCAGTCCTCGGGTCAAACAAAACAGCTGTTGTTTTCGGACCCAGTCAATAACTGTATACTGTTTCCTTCAAGGGCATGAAATAACTGTATACTGTCTCATATATGTTTACTCTATATCTAAATTGACAGTAACTTCGGTATTTTGTTATCCTTTGTATACGCATGATATATGAATTAATTCTGTTCTGGTTATGCCCTCATAAAAAATTGTTTCTGGTAATTTGAAACCAAAACTGCATTTTTCCCAAGCAGAAAAATCCACTCTTTTCTTATCGTAAGTTGACCTAGCTGCTAATCCAATAAAATACTTAAGGACATTCACATTTAAAATTATAATCAAAATGCAACATATTCTTTTCGTAAATTGACCCGCAAACCTCATTAAATACCGAAGATGATTCACTTGTCGTTTGCAACTAAATTTTCAATAAGTAAACATAAATGAACTGACGATGAAGTGAGAAAGTAAAGATACCCGATCATGTCTATTTTAATTGATTCCCATCGTGAAGTTAGATACAAGCTTCAGCATTAAAATCTAAAACGCAGTTGTGAATGTTATTCCAATTTTTATGCTCAAATTCTGCGGTGGGGTGATTTGTAAATCACATCTTGGAACCCTCACTCGGTTGGTCAGTGATTTCACCAAAGTAAAAAGATTGTACATAGTTCAAATTACATATTTCTTCTACAATTGGTAAACATTCATACTTAAAAATGTATATTTGTGATAAAAATGTACGTTCGAATGTCTGTGAAAATTGATTTACCTCAGTCAGACTGAATTTGTCAGACTCGAAAACTTAGGGTGCTTAAAATAGTCTATCAGAGTGCAAATGTGTTGCTAATTGCGTAAAGCAATGAATAATTTGCATAAACAATGATGAACTTACAAGAGTTATGCATCTATAGAAGTTTTATTCAGACAATTTGTCTAGAAAGCATTACTAATATGAAACATCACGTAATAATACGATTGATTTGGCTAGTCTGATTAATTACGTACAAGCAGGTGGTAAGACATAGTTTATCATCATTATATTTGGACCAACAGTCACTTCTCAATTTTATAGTCGTACTATTTTACTAGGAATATTTAGTATGTGGGGATACTTATATAAGTTACTTTAAATGCTTGATTGCTTAGGTAAGTACCATAAAAAAGCATTAAATTAAAGTTAGAATCTTTTCGTAAAAGAGCATTACAAATCTATCTGTGAAGGGGGTTCACTATCTATTTGAAAATAAAAAGGATTTCAAATAAATGTGATTTTATTAATAGAAAATTAAAAAAGAAATAATTTAAGTGAAAAAAAAATGATAGGTTGATGATCTCGTTTTTGAGATATAAATGATTGAAAATTTGAAAGGAAACTGAACTCCTCAGATTTTTCATAGGATTAACATTAGCCAGGTTTGACCATGAATGAATGTGACAGAATAAATAAAATCTGATAAAGATTTTCACAGAATGCTCATAAAGATGTATTAAATGAAATCATGAGAAAAAACGAAAAAATAAGGGGGTCCATGGGCAAAAAATTATAATGCTTTTATATGGAATCTGACAGAAATCCCAAAACATGAGAATCAAATCCCTTAATTGCATTTATAACGAATGATTGTTTTCCGCATACATACCCAGATACAAATACTTTAGAAAAAGTGGACATGCAGGGTTAAGTACAATAACATACAGAGCAAGGAAAGTCAAATTTTACTGTATTTTATTCACAAATAATATCTATGTTTACATTTTAAATGCCTTTGCCGGTAACTTTTTTGCTAGGCTGATTTTAGAACTTCTGTGTTATTTTTTTTAGAAATTATCCTTTGTGTATTTATGCACATACACAAACACACACAAGAATAGACTGCCTCGTGAAGGTCCCTTCGACCTAACAAAGAGATATTAGAGTTATAACTCGATCAGGATTTTGATTTTAAAATTGCTCAGCCTAGCTTCTATTCAATATCTGTGGATTATATCTAACTTTAACTTGGTACAGCATTGAAATATATGTAGACAAAAACACATAATTTGCGCACAGCACATGGAAGTGCACCTGATTTGAATCTTTTGTAGAAAATCATGACATTATAAAATACATGTAGCACGTAACCCGAAAAGACGTATTGATTCGATTCTAGAAGTTGGAGGTATTACTTATGCCCCCAGGTCGAGGATCGGGGGGCATATTGTTTTTGTCCTGTCTGTGTGTCTGTCTGTGCGTCCGAAACTTTAACCTTGGCTATAACTTTTGAACTGTTTAAGATGGAATTTTCATACTTGGCATGTGGATAGGTCTTGTCAAGAGGAACATTAATATGCAAAAAAATAGTTCAGGTCAAAGGTCAAGGTCACAGAGGTAAAAAAGGGGTGAAATTTGCTTTTCACATATTTGACTGTAGAATCGTTATTATTTATCCTATTGAGACAGGGTTTATTTTATGTTTTTGCTAATAAAATTGCGCAACTGTAGTATGCAGACATCTGAGGTAGCATTTACCGTTTTTGAGAAACAAGAGGCCCAAAGGAGAACAAATGGAATAAAATGATTTTTTAAAATTTTTTAGCTCGCCGGGACGTGGGTCCGGAGAGCTATTGTCATACCCCCGGTGTCGGCGTCAGCAAAACTTTAACCTGGCTTGTGGAATTGAGACCTGAATAGCTAGGATATTGATATTTGGTATGTGACTTCCTTGTGATGAGGACTTTCTTCTGGTACTATACTTGTAGACATTTTGACCTTGACCTTGCCCTTAGGGCAATTTTTAAAAAACTTTAACCTTGCCTCTAGAAGGTAGGCTTTTAGTGGTAGGGTGTTCATATTTGGTATGTAAAGTCTTCCTTATGATGAGAGCTTTCTTTGGGTACCATACTTGTAGAGATTTTGACCTTGACCTTGCCCTGAGGGCAATTTAAAAAAAAAAACCTTTAACCTTGCCTATAGAAGGTACGCTTTTAGTGGTAGGGTGTTTATAATTGGTGTGCAACTTCCTTATGATGAGAGCTTTCTTCTGCTACCATATTTGTAGACATTTTGACCTTGACCTTGCCCTGAGGACACTTTTCAAAAAACTTTAACCTTGCCTCTAGAAGGTAGGCTTTTAGTGGAAGGGTGTTTATATTTGGTATGTAACTTCCTTATGATGAGAGCTTTCTTCTGGTACCATACTTGTAGACATTTTGACCTCGACCTTGCTCTTAGAGCAATTAAAAAAAAAACTTTAACCTTTCCTATAGAAGGAAGGCTTTTAGTGGTAGGTTGTTTATATTTGGTATGTAACTTCCTTATGGTGAGAGCTTTCTTATGGTACCATATTTGTAGACATTTTGACCTTACCCCGAGGGCAATTTTTTAAAAACTTTTTGCTTCTAGAATTAAGTTGTTTAGTGGACATTTTGACCTTGACCTTGCCCTGGGGGCATTTTTTTAAAAACTTTTACTTTGCTTCTAGAATTAAGTTGTTTAGTGATAGGGTGTTTATATTTGATATGTTACCTTCTTGTGAAGAAAGCTTTCTATTACTTACGAATTTGTTGTGCATTGAGGTTACTTGAATCCCCGGCGATCTATGTTGTCATCTGACAACTCTTGTTGTTGGATCTTGGTGCATTATTTTTTTGTAGGTTTCTTATAGCATGTTTAAACAGATACATTTAACAATCAAAACCATTTCAATAAACAAGAGGCCCAAAGAAGCTTCATCTGTTTCAGACTAAAGGGGATCAATTGGGTGTTTTTATGGTAATAAACACCTTTTTAACTATGTGAGATAGACTTTTAGATACTTGGCTAGTGTATGTCTGGTCAAGAGGAACACATATATGCTAAAAAAAATAGGTCAAAGGTCAAGGCCACAGACGTCAGAAAGGGGTAAAATTGGGTATTTTCATATATTTTACTGTAGAATCTGGGGGCGTATGTAGTGTTTCACAAACACATCTTCTTTGTCCTTAGTATTGGTGATCTGAAATAACAAAAATGGAACATAATGCGTTTCCTCAAGAAATGAGGGTAATAACATTGTTGACCACAATGGTCATCACTTAGTTCAAGCATTTCAAAGGAAATGGTTGGTTAAACCAATTTTATGGCGCACCAAACCTCTCCTTTCGTTGCGGTAATGTCCGGTAGCAATTGATATCGAAAGTTCGTAGAAAAAATGTTAATCCAAGTAGTAAGTAATACTAGAAAAAAATGTCAGCAAAGCTCAATGTATCACTGCTCCCCAATCTTATTCAATGCGATAAAAAATCAAAATCAAAACAAACTCTTAATAGTAGGTGCACAATGGCAATACGTGTCAGTGAATATCGCTCCGTCGTCTAGGAGGAGTTGTCGCCACAATGTGTGTACCCTTATGCTGGACGGACACACAAACGGACACCATGATCCCTATATCCCGTCATGCTAAAGCGGAGGGGGGGAATAAAAATGAATCTTGAATCAGTTCTGACTTCAAATTATTCCACAAGGGGCGGATATCTGTTCCAGAACTTCTTTAATGATCGTATGAGACGTAATTTTTTTCAGCCTTGATTAATACGGGGGTAACGGAGATAAAGTCCCCAAAGTTTGTGCTAGCTATCGCGTAATGAGGTAAACTGTGAAACATTCACTCCTTAAGCAGGGTAAATGGGAAATATTGCTGTCAATGTTGGAGAAATTCATAATTCTAAAGTTAAAGTAGTCCATTTTGTCCTGAATATTAGTACTAAAATGATTTTCATCGTCAAATTCGGGTTGTTAGTCTAAAAGATTTCGCCTTGTCTAGCTTATTCTGGAGGATTCATTGATTGGATCCATGTAGCTAAAGATGCGTAAATGATCTTTAATGTTAAGATCTTTTAACATCGAAGAAATTCAGTCTTGTAGGTGTATTACCGTCTAAATAAAAAAAATCAAGCATACTGCACACCTGCTTTTTATCGTAGTATTACTAAGTCTCCCAAACGAAGTTTAGAGAGACTTATAGTTTTTGCTCCGTTTCTTATTACTATTCTTCTTCTTTCTTTCTTTGCATTTTCCAGCAAGTGTGTCCGCACTCGTTCTCAGCCATCTTACCACTGATCTTGAAACTTGGCATAGGGATAAGGACTATGTGTAGATGTGCATTTTCAAAATGGCAGGCGTTGCCATTGAAACTGAAAAAAGGCGGGAATATTCAAAGTGCCGCAAATTTGATGAAACTTTACAAGAAGGATGTCTAGCTCCTATAGAAATGATTTGGGGTCTCAAAATGGCTGCTGTTCCCATGGAAGCTGGAAAGAGGCGAGAAAATTCAAAGTGTCTCAAAATGGATGAAACTTTACAGGAAGATTGCCTAGCACCTATAGAATTGATTTGCGGCTCAGAACTTCCCTTTTATATATTTTGGAAAAAGGGGAGGCATATCATTGTGTCCATACTTGTTCTGTGTCAACACCTGTATTGTGTCAACACACACTTAAATATGCACTTGCCATATCAGAGTTCAATGAGCGGGGGCATAATTGGTTGCCATTCGGCGAAAGCTCTAGTTCAAAATGGCGGCCATTGCCATGGCAATTGAATATTGGGGAAATTAAAAGTGCTCCGAATTTAAAGAAATTTATGGGAGTTTGTGTGGGAGACTTTGTGTTTGCATCCAAACACAGTAATTACTTGTTTTCCTTCTAAATTTGTTTTTGAGAGAAAATATCGTGCGGAAGTGGGCATGTTTCTACTGTTATAATGTTTTTCGGCTTAATTATCTGCTTTAGTGTTACATAACATTGACATAACTATACTTTTATCCGAAAGTGGCGTCAAACATATTGAAAACTAAATTCAAATTTTTACTTCAAACCTTCCAACTCTTGCGGATTACTTTGAAAACTTGTAAGTATGACCATGGAAAACATGAACTCTTGTACATCACTGGGTACGAAGTGCGCGGACGCGAGAATTTGCCTTTTTGGGAGCAACTGCATTCCTGATTGCTGTTCACAGGTGAATTGTGGGACAAATCAAACGGTATTTAGATCCAGCATGACGACAAAGAAGTAAATAAGGGGAGAGAGTGTATTAGAATTAATTATATGCATAGATTATTATTAAGTTGGTCTTTAAATACATATGTATGATTCATCTACGACTGCAACATTGTAAATTTAAACGCATATGCAAAATATCGTAGTAAATCAATTTTTCCTTCTAAACGCGTGTTAACTTACATATATATGTTGTTTTAGTACCAAATTTTATAGGAAAAATAATTTGCTATAAAAAATAGCACCCTAGAATGGTTCTGGACCTCAGTATTTTGATAGTAAACTTAAAAATGAAACTCCTTTTTGGCGACAATGCGAAACCTTTTTCATGAAGAAGCGACTCCTTGTTAGTGATAATTTAAACAGGTTGCAACACCTTTTTACTGTTTTGTGCAACACTATATTGATGTATACGAAAACACATCAAAACGTTATAATTTCTTGTAGAGTGAAATGGGCACAGAATAAATAAATTATATATTAATAAAAACTTTATTTCAATATTAGTCTAGAAAATGTACACATATTTTCTGATTTATGTTATAAACTTCTGTCATAGATCCTAATATTGCGAAGAGTGGAATTGTATCCTATGGAAATGTAAAGTGTCATTGGTATCTTTTTACATGATAAATTTCGATGTGCATCATTGTTGACTTATAGTTGCATTTTTTCATATGGAACATTTTAAACTTTTTTCCTGAAAATTTTAACGTTACTGTTTACCGATTACCGGACGAACTGTTCCATGCGGCGTCACTTCAAATCTTACCTATGTAGAAAATTTAGTTATAGGCAAGATGTTTTAATGTTTTATACATTACGATTACTCATGCCATGTTTCAGGAAATAGCAAAACTATTGTACCTTGATGATGGAAATGACTTCTGGTCACGGACTTTGCAAGAATTAAATCTGAACATCCTGAATACTTACAAATTTACACAGATGGCTCTAAGGATGGAGACAGAGGGGCTTCTGCAGCCGTGTTTGGAGATCGTTCAGCAACTCTCCGATTACCATCCTCTAGTTCCATCTTTACTGCTGAAGCTAACGCTATTTACTCAGCACTTAAATTTGTAGCTTTATCGCAATCAAATAAATTCATGATCTGTTCCGACTCACTTTCTTGCCTATTGGCAATTGAAAGTCGAAAAACAAAACACCCAATTATTTTGAAAATAGCCGAATTCTACAAATCACTTGTAGCATTAGGCAAAGAAGTCATTTATGTTTGGATCCCTAGTCATGTGGGGATCTATGGAAACACAGTTGCTGACCAGGAAGCCAAGGATGCACTAGATGATGAGATTGTCCAGTACCGTACACTGACATGAAGCCTTTAATCGTTGAATACATTTTAAAGTTATGGCAGGCCAAATGGGATCTGCAAATAAATAATAAACTGCATGGAATACAGTCAGACGTCGGTAAACAAGTCGGTTCCTGTGGTAAAAACCGTAGGGAACAGGTAGTGTTGACCCGATGTCGTATTGGACATACTAGAACAACACATAGTTTTATCCTCAACAGTGATGATCGACCTGAATGTATTCCATGCAATTGTCCTTATACAATTCAACATGTTTTAATTGAATGTGTAGATGTTGCCGATATCAGGCGTGATTTTTATTCTGCTCATTGTCTTAAAGACCTATTTACAAACGTCGCTGTCGACAAAATCGTTCAATTTTTAAAAGCAATCAATTTATTTAGTAAGATTTAAATTGATTTAATTTATAGTTGTAATATTGTTACAGTTAAACTGTCATTTCTTCTACAATGTTTTTTATATTTTATACTCTAGTTTTACTTGTATAAAGCTTCAATGGTTTTATATTGATCTTTTATATTTATTATAATTTTTCTACTTACTTAACAGTTCTCGCCACAATATAGCTGAAATATTGCTGAAGTTGGCGTAAAACATCAATCAATCAATCAATCACGGACAACAGTTCACAAGTCATTTCCATCACCCCGGGATAATATATTTTGGTGATTCCTTCAAATGAAATAACTGTATATTGTTTGACGATGTAATTTACAATTCAATCCAACATCAAACGAAAACGAAAGCGAAAGAAAGTGATTATGATCAGAAAATTCTCGAATATTCATAATAAAACTCAAAATTATCCCCCCAAAAAATCAACTGATGGATTCTTGTTTGACATCAACTGCAAAAGTATTATTGTGACTGCATTTAAAAAGTATGTGATTTTTCTTAGAAAAAAAGGAATCCCTCTAACATGGCGAACAAATAGAAAATTGCAGGGATAGCATTTCAAGAATACAGTATGCACAATAAGGCATGATGGTCAGCAAATTATTCACGTTGTAATCAGATGACAGATTCAAGCGAAGTAGCGCCCATAAAGTTAACTTACTAAGTAATTTGACTAACTTTTAAGTTAAAAGGGCCAAAATCTCTTAAAGAGGTCAAGTATAATGACTACATATTATACTCAACTAGGCTTGGTGGTCACAATCCTGTAAAGATTGATAACAATTGGGTCAAATATGTAGAAGCAATATTGCCTAAAACCAAATTTGACCGATTGTAAGTGAAAAAGGGCAATAAATCTATCTATATAAAAAAATGGCCGAACATTGTATAGCAAGTAAACTTTGTCTGCCAATAGACATATTACTATTACAACTTTTTGACTCTGTGGTAGCACCTATATTATTGTATGGTGCAGAAGTTTGGGGTAACGGAAATAATGATATTGTAAAGTCTTTGCATTTAGAATTTTGTAAGTATATATTTAAAGTTAAAAAAATGTACCCCAATTTGTATTGTTTATGCAGTTAACTTGGTAGAATTCCTATATCAGTGAAACTATACGTATAAAAGCCAAAATGATTGGTTTTTGGCAACGAATAAGTGGAAAATTCTCCAATTTTGTATGATATATTATATAAGCTTGATGCAAGTAATGTGTATCATTGTAAATTGTTGTCACGTATAAGAAATAATTTGTTTGAATGTGTTTATTATCATTGTTGGGTGGATGAAACTTTATTAGCTAATATTAATCTGTCAAAAATTGTAAAACAGTTTTTTCATGATAAATTTGTTGAAAATACTTGGAAAACACAAATATTTAATTCACCTAAGTGTACAATGTATTATAGAATTTTAAAGTTTGAATTTGGGTTTGAAAACTTCCACCAGATTTATTATATACATGTAGTCTGTAGTAGTTATAAATTGCCAATTGAAGCTGGATGAGCTTTAAACTTATATGTGTTCACCTTTGAAATAAATACTGCAAACGTTGGCAGAGTATTTCTCCATTTCAGAACATATAACTTATCATTCGTTCCGTTAGGAACAATATTTTTTTTATCTGCTTTAAAGATTTTCCATATTACTTAATCCTTTGGAACAATAACTATAGTGACATTGCTGATTTTTAGCAAATCTAGCTGGTTTATTTATCCTTTCTGCAACATAGTTGTTCCAAAAAGGTGTCGCCAATTTGTCAAAAAGGTCTTTCTTTAACCCCAAAAAGTTGTCACATTACGCAAAAATTCCTGCCAAAGAGATTCTCATTTCGAAATTATAAATCATCATATTTTTAGCTTTATCGCGGTTGTTAACATTTATCAATGAAAGAAAATGTTTCTTGTCTATCGAAAAACTTGTGGCAAAGTGTTATTTAAAAAATTTAGCTTACCTAGATAAGGTTTGCTCTACTTTTACATGTCTTTATCATAAAGTATTAAATGCTCCACTTGGTTGACGTGTACAATTAAAGTATATACAGCACAAGATTGAGGTATCATTCATCAGAATGTGTGCGTATAAAATTTTGTGTTTCGGTGTCATTTTGCATCATTTATTAATTTTTTTATTCATTTTCTTAAAATAAACAAAAAATACGTCAATCAGGAATGCAATTGCTCCCAAAAAGGCAAATTCTCGCGTTGCACTTCGTACCCAGTGTACATGGTCTTTAAACTGTTGTCTACGACTTCACTGGAGTGCATTACTCCAAAACTCGTGCTCAATAGTTTAACAGTCATGCTAAGACAATTAAGAGTCATATACAAGAAATTGTAAGACATGTACAAAATTTCAAACTCGTTCACAAGTCAAAATCATTTGCAATAGTTCAAAAAGCATGTATAGGAGCTTGGAATTCTTGTGTATTTTTTAAATGCCGTTCACATAAAAGATTCATGAGCACATCCCACAGAAATGAGCAACAAAGAAAAATTAGCACCCAGAAATAATCGATGAGTAGATGTCCTTGGTACTGGATTTGGCTTCCTATTTTGATATTTTTGGAAATGAGTACTTCTTTGTGGACTACTTTTGGATTATGGCTTACCATATTATTTGATTTTAATGCTGCTGATGAGAGGTTACTCCTTGAAACACGTGTACAGCATAACGAAATTTACTGTTTTTTATGCAATTTCGGTATTTTTTGTATTTCAAGAAACTAATAAAGAGACAAGAGAGATTATATAGGTAGTAAAAAAAGGGATACAAGGAAAATAGCGAATGCATATTGATAATACATCGAAGAAGGAGTAACTCTACAAAACGACGACAGGCCATTTAAGAAATCAAAGAAATTTCGGACTTTAGTAATAGCATCACTTGAAAACGAAGGGAAACTCGACACAGATTCAATAGATTAAGCAAACATACTTAACCTCTCAGTTCAAAAAATGTTCTAAACAAACTCATTCACTGGAGGAGAGTTTCTTACATCAGAGCGTATGAAAACAGATCACAATATACCACCAATGAAATATATAAACAGTAAAGAAGGAATTTACAAGCGACTCAGAAACTTTAATCCAAACAAATTCACAGGTAGAGACGATATTTCTGAAAGAAATGCACACAGAGAATCGCAGATCCTTTTAAAAAAGTACCAAATGACAGGAGTTCGGCGAAAAAGCAGAAGTATACTGCATGAAATCAAACTATATCTCTTATCTCAGTATGCTATGAAGTAATGGAGCATATTATCACTTCAGCTACCATGTCCCATGTCCCATGGAGAGGAAAACTAAATAATACTTCATGTACTACTACAACATAGCCTTAGAAAGGGACACACCTTTGAGAACCGTTTTATTGAGTTTCTGGTTGACCTCTCAAACAATCTAGATGCAGAACAACATTATGGATTTTGTTAAGGCGTTTGATGAAGTGAATAATAGATTACTTGCACACAAATTGAAATCGTATGGCATTGGATGTAGCAACAACCAGTAGATCCAAAATCGACTGAGCGGAAAATCGCTAACTGTTGATCTAGAAGGATAAAGAGCCATACAAGTTACTAATGACTTCTGCATATGACTTTTAAAATCCAGCAAACAACACACTATTTAAAGGGCCCATACATGGAGCAAGCTTAATTGAACAGTATCGGTTAACGTATTTATAGTGCGAGGGTATTTTTTACCGACGTTTAACGTTTCCGGAAAAAAGATATAACGTTTCAGGAAATATAAGTTTACCTTTCCGGAGAATATATATATTACATTTCCAAGAAAAAAGTTACTTTTCCGCAAAAGAAATGTCTTGCTTGTGTAAAAGATTTTGTGAGTTAACATCCACATTAAAGTTTTATTTCGAATCATTTTAAAATAATAAAATTAAAAAAAAATGAAGATCACTACACATTATCCATTAAATTTTGAACGTTTGAGATCACTACACATTATCCAATAAATTTTGAACGTTTATTCCCTTTTAATCTGCAGCTATTCCTTTTTCACAAATAAAAACTTACATTTTCAGCTAGATTCACGTCTTCCCGGATTTAATATTACGGATTCTGAATTTACTCTTGATTGTCCCACTGTAAGTGTGACGGGTGCTGTATACAGAACAGGACATGCTTATCCTTCCGGAGCACCTGTTGACACTCTTTTTGAGATTTCACACTGCTAAAGCTTTAGTTTTTCCCGCTTCACGTAGTGGCGAGGTATTATGTGATACCCTCAGTTGTGCGTCCGTCCGTCAGTTTGTCCGTCCCCCGAAGGTTTCCCACTGATAACTTTTGAATGAAATAACATAAGGTCTTCAAACTTCGTATGCTACTTGTTTACCAAAAAATTCAGGCCAACTTCGATTTTCGGTTCAGAGGTCCAAGCGGTTTTTGAGTTATGCCCCTTGAAACGTTGAAATTTTGCAAATTTTAGGGTTTCCGACTGATAACTTGTGAATGAAATAATATATTATCTTCAAACATAGTATGTAAATTGTTTACTACAAAAGTCAGGCCAAGTTCGGTTTCGGGTTCAAAGGTCCAAGGGGTTCTGGAGTTATGCCCCTTGAAATTTTGCAAATTATAGGGTTTCCGACTCATTTCTTGTGAACCAATTAATATATTGTGTTTAAACTTAGTATGTGAGTTGCTTTATACAAAACTCAGGCAAAGTTCGATTTCGGGTTCAGAGGTCCAAGGGGTTCTGGAGTTATGGCCCATGAAACTTTGAAATTGTGCAAATTTTAGGGTTTCTGACTGATAAATGTAAATAAAAATGAAAATGAAATGTAAATGAAATAACATACTGTCTTCTAATTTGGTATGTAAGTTGTGTTCCATAAAACACACGCTAAGTATAATTTTGGGTTCAGAAGTACACAGGGATCTGGAGTTATGCTTATTTAAACTTTGAAATTTTGTGAAACGTGGCGGGTATAATGTAATGCACCATTGCTATTTTTAATGCTGTATTTGTAGTGTTTGCGTTTTGTGGTTGTGTAACGTCTTTGGTGTTCCGTCTTCTGGCGTTCTTACTTTTGCCGTATCTTTGGACTTTGATTTTTGTAATCTTGTTCTTTGTTCCTTCGGTATTCTACTGCCATTGTTTTGAACTCAAGTCAGATAATATTTAAAACAAAAACACAAGAATCAAGGAGCCCTTAACAATGTATCAGGTACAATATATAAGAGGGACACGTACCATTTTAGAACACAATGTTGATTGTTTTGATACTTTTTTCAAAATTTCATTTTGTCGAGTTTGAAATGTGAGCTTCTTTGACCATTATGTTTACTCTATCAAAGCTAATCCACACAATGTGGATCCGCCCAGTACATTTCTGAACAAAGCTGACGATCACTTATTTCTGTCAAACAGTTTTTTATAGATTATATTGAAATAGTAAATGAAAGCTACCCTACGAAACAGATAAATTTTCGGAAACCTCAAACAAGTAAATTTCGGAAAAGTAAACATTTTATTTGAAGAAATTTGAAAAAAATTACGGCAAAGTAATGCGCCCATTTGTAGATGTGAGATCGTTAGTATGAATACTAATCTTATTAATATTAAAACCTCTTGAAAAACATCAAAGTATAGACCTTTTCAAAAAATCATTTGGTCTGCTCTTCGGTTTCGGCATTTAAATACAATGAAACAGTTACGGTTATCAACCCAAAAAGGTAAGTGTTGTTCATGCTGACCACAGTTCAAAACACTGTTCATATTATATTACTTGGTCATTGTATACTGTGACACTACATTAATTTCGTTAGAATTAAAATGCATTTAGTGGTTAAGTTGTGTATTGTTAGTCAACCGATCAACTGATAACCAGAAGCGAAGAGTGTTTGTAACTCCAGTTGATTGGAGAGATCCAATCCAGGAAAAAGATAACAACACTTTTTGAAAAGGGCTTTATCCTTAAATGTAAGTTATCACTTGCAAGTCCTTGACCACCATATTGCTACAATCTAAAGGCCTAACTTTCAATGTTTAAAATTTCGTCTGCAGAACTTTGATAATCAACGACTGAATAAGGCCCTGCCACACTACAACGCGCAGCGCCAACGCGTGCTGACGAGTGAGAACATTTTCGTACACGCTGGTGTGCGTTGTATAATTTACAGGCACGTTCTTAACACGTTAATAACACGTCGATCCACGTTAGTGTGCGTTTTTGAACGTTTGGTGCGTCGGAAAATTTTGAACATGCTCAAAATTTCACGACGTTCGTCAACATGTTGTTAATAAGTTAAGCACACGTTAGACGAACGCCACATGTACGGTATGCAGGTAATACGTGCGATTTGTTGTAGTTTCTCGAATGTTGTTTTAAACGTGAAAAGAAATAGATAGATTAAATATATATCTAGTCTTTTTGATGATATTCTATTTTCCTGAAATCGGGTAAAATTATAACTGCTGAGAAATTGTCGGAAAAAATTGTATGCTTAAATGCTTAATTTTGTTTGACTGTAGTTTATTACTTACAATATATTTGGTGCTTGTTATGACTACTGATTGTCAAAAGATCCGACAAAAATAAATTTTGAATAGGCTTAGTGAAGATATGGATTAAATATACATGAGACAATACATCAAAGTTAGATCACAGTCGTTCCCACTACTAATTCAAAAAGGATTCATTTCATAACTGTTTTAGCATTCAAATATTCCTAAGTTTAGTATTTATTAATAAGTTGGTAAACAAATGGAATGTGGTTATATAGATTTAAAGTTCCGGAATTTGATTTGTTTTCTTCAAACAACTTCGTCTGCTGCTTTTATGGCTTACAACTGAAAATAGCTCCAATCAATTTTTGCATTTGTTTTAGAAACGGCAGATCAACCAAACAGCAAATAAAGTCTTCATCCCTGTAATTAGATAAAACATGAATCATTGATATAGTATTAAAAATATCTTGTAATCCCCTTTTATATGTAAAGTATATAAATAATGAAAAATTGAAATATGACGTGCTTGATACCACTATAAATGATCAATTTGCAACATGCGCCAAAGACATGTTGCAAACCAGGCCAACCACAAAAGACGATTTACTATTATGACAGCATGAAAAAAGGCGAACTCACATAAAACGTCACATTCCAATCTGATCAATTATTAAAATATTCGTTAGAAATATAATGGTACTATTGATACATCGGCAAACGAATACGGAAGCAAGAACGAGGAAAGGGGAAATTCTAAAATCATAAATCCAAAATCACGGCAATTCACAGCAACTATGACAAAGACAAAACAAATAAACAAAAAAGAACAAGAACTTCACAAAACTAAAGCACTAGAAGTGTGAACCCCTATAAAAACTGAGGTATCATCAGGTGCTCCGGAAGGGTAAGCATGATCTGCTCCACGCGTGGCACCCGTCACACTGCCAGTGAAAAGTCCGGTTTTGTCTCAGTCGGTGTTAAAACTCTGGATCTACCCAAAGATATCTGTTCTCATTTGTGAAACCGAAACATTGTAATGGTCTGTCAAATCGTGGTGACGACCGTAAAACTTCTGTAGTGACAATTGCAACAGTGACTGAACAACCCTTGATGTATAAGTTTTTGAGACAGTAATTTCGCCCTGTTGACAAAATCGCTGTACAAACTACAGGCACGGCAATAGCGAATGAGTTGTGAGGTATGATGCTGATGATGGTGTATCAGTGATCTCTTTAATTTCGAGTTCATTTGGGTATATAAGATGAAGGTTATCCTTGAATTGAGGATTGTTCAATCATCTATATAACGGCAACTGAAATTAAAGGATTTGGCTAGCTTATTGTCTTTTTTTTTCTGAACTAGCCCTTGTATGAACCTGGCTTCATACGAATAAAGAAACAAATCTGCTAAAAGTGGCGCACAATTAGTCCCCCTAGGTATCCCTATTGTCTGCTGGAAAACGTGTCCTCCAAATTCTACAAATATGTTATCAATCAAGAATTCCAGCATTAAAATGACATCCTCCTCTGTATACTTTTTGTGTGAATCAGTGTGATGTTTAACAAAAATGCCCCATCTTTACCTATCACTAAAAATGAATATCTTCTTTCACCCTTTTTATTACAGAAAGACTGATGTATTAAATCCCGGAGTACTGACTTAGGCTTATCGTGTGGAAGAGTAGTATAGAGAGTAGAAAAATCAAATGTTCTGACACTGTTGCAGTGGTTGAGTTCAGTTGAAGATAGATATTCCAATAAGTCTTTTGAGTTTTTGAGAATCCACATCTGATTCACTCCACTTGTTGAGTATACTTTATCACTTTATATCTTGAGGCCATCTTTGACTGCAGTAAGTAATGAAGTGAGGAGCTTAGAAAGGGGTTTTGTTGTGCATTTGGCAGACCCAGCAATGTATCTCTGTTTGTAAAGGCATTAATGTGATTTAGGTACCCAGTAGATACAAGGCAGGTTGTTGTTCTCTTCACTCAAACTGATACCAAAGGAAGACAATACTGATTTGTGATTGTGTAGTATGTCCTCCCTTGATATGGTGGAGAGTTTGTATGTAGGGTTGCCAAATGAATTGTCAATGCCCATCTCCTTCATTAAGCAGTCAATGTAATGTCTTTTGCAGATAAATGTGATGTTGTTTTGGGCCTTGTCAGCTGGTACGATGACATAATTGCCATGGAGGAAGGACAATGTTTTTTTCTACCTCGAGATCATCGAATATGCTTTTTAAATTGGGGCTCATGGTTGTCTTTAGGCGCCTCATTCGAGCTACAATCAATGGCTTTATGGACCTGATCCAGTTGGACAGTGTTTCAACTTTTTCCTTTTCTCTCTTAGCCCATTGTTTGGCGTATTCCTCAACTGCGTCCATCAATATTTTAAAGTTATGTTTCCAATTGATGGGTTGTGGTTCACGGTATTTTGGACCTTTTGTGAAGAGATTACGTAGTTTATTGAATTATTGAAACATACTAAAATGCAACAATTAAAAAAATAATAAATAAACCGAAATAAAATCAATGAATTATATGATTCGCAATAAATCACGGAGTTACCAGTTTATCTCTGTTTCTTCGTTTGTGACATCATGCTGGTCAGAAAATAGTTATTTCCAGACTTTGGAAATGTGAAAGTGACGTATTTCAACAAAGCTGTGCCTGAGAAATTTTTTGACAAAGCGCGAATACTAACATCTGTTGACATTCGTTTCCGAACTGTTCATGCAGTATACAACGAATTTGAATATCAAACTTCGATTTTTGTCAGTTCGATGTAAAAAAATTCCAGTTTGATATTCATCTATTGTACATTCAATGAACGACACGAAAACGAATATCGAACTGAAACAATTCCAGTATGATATTCATTCGATATTCATCCCTATTGTATACATAGTCAGGGAACGAATGTCAAACGAATATCGAACTGACAAAATCCCAAACTGTCAAATAACTAAATACCGAAGTTACTGTGAATTTTGATTCTGCATATGCGCATTTCAACAACTTATGTCTCATCAGTGCAGATAAAATCTAAACGTTTGAAAGACCATAAAATCAAACGATGAACAGTTTGGAAACAAATATCGAACTGAAAAAAAATTTTCAGTTAGATATTCATTTGATATTCATATTTCTTTTAATCAGTAAATTGCAATAAACATGACTTTTCAACACATCCTGATAAATATACCCCGTAACGAATACTGAATCAAAAGGGAGAAAGGGGGGATTTGAAATAAAAAATGAAACAAACACTGCAATTCATATTTTAAACAAATTGATACAAAACTACAAAGACAAAACAAATGTATGCTCTTTATTTTTCTTAGATATGGTGTACTAATACATGAGATAATATATCATGTGTACACTTTGTTTAATTACTATTATCTAAATTTATGTAAATTCAAAAACCTAAGGATTAACTCCCTCCATCGTAGTTTTGTCCTTAGCTATATTTGATAATATTATTAATTTGATATCGTTTGAGAAATTTGATAAATGGAGAACTGACCACATGACCCACTGTATTTTTAGAGATTGACTAGAAAACTGTATATCAAAAAGTTATATCGCATGTTACTAAAAATAGAAATGCATATCGCATGGCATGTTTCCATGAATGTTTATAATCTTTTTTGATTTATTTTTATGTATTTTTCAAGAATTAATTACATGTACATACACACTGTAATTATATTATAGTGCCAATTAACCTTTTATATATTAATTTTTGAAATATTTCAACTGTATCTTGAATTTGATAATATAGACAAAAAATAAAAAATGTCCTTTTCAGTGTTCAAGTAAATTAATAATATATTAATTGTAGTCTGTGGATGAGGTCGATACGATGTTATATCGACCTGGGAAAAGCATATCGACCTCATCCTCGGTCGATATGCTTTTCCCAGGTCGATATATCATCGTATCGACTTCATACACAGACTATAATTGTATATTATTGTATAGCAACAGAATATTTGCTTAAGAAAGCAACCAAACATAACCGTGCAATAAATTCACATATTGCACTACTGCAATATGACTTAAATTTAATGACGTCAATGACAGCAAAAATCATCTTTTTTCAGGAATTTCAGCTTTGCTATACAATAAAAGGGTTATTGCATAAATATTGGGAAATATTATCTATATAACTGATTATTCTGATTTCGTTTGGTTGTATGCATTTTAAACATTTTTTGAAATTATGGATTTCCTTTGTTTGGGTTCTAGTGCTGCTGATGAGGAATTAATTTCCGAAATGGCCATACAGATCATTAAAATTATTGCAGTTGGAGTAAATATATGTGGTATGGTCTCATGTTCATTTACTCCATATCCTTTCGTAAAATACAAAGCTAAAGCACGAGCAGTGTGATCCCTACAAAAAGTAGAAGTACCATCTGATGCTCCGGAAGGGTCAGCATGATCTGCTCAAGATTATGGTGTAGAAAGATCTGTTTGGTAGTTATTTATGCATTAGTAAATGGGGTATTAACAAAATTACCAAACAGAATTGTCAAGAGCCAAAGTCCAAGAGACAAAAGGTAACGCAGGAGGAAAACCACCGAAAAAATTGTCGATCGCAATAGTCCTGACTTTATACATGGATTAAAAAAGAAATGATGGATTAAACCGGTTTTTCGGCGCACCAAACCTCCTTTTTCACTGCGATAGTGTCCGGCAGCAACTCAATACTGTGAAAAGAAGTGATCATTCAAGTCCTCATTAAATCAAAGCTCCGACGGAGCTGAAATTCGAAATCCCTGAAAATATACACAGTCGTAGTCACCAAACTGCTGCATAGAAAAAAAACTTAATTATATGCTTTATTTGGGAAATTAGAGAACTGATCATTACGAATAGAAAGTACGATTTATTAAAGATGAATTAATAAAAATCAGGTAATTCCGACATTACGTGAAAATATTCGAAAGAGGTGATTTTGGTTTAGTTGGCCAGAATAATAAGTAGAATACTTGTGATAGAGGATGACCGTTTGAACCGCGGGTGGGGGATTTGAGGAGGGTTTGAATTTTTTATAAATGAATATTCTGGCCCGAGTAATAGTGAAAACTGCACCTCCCAGAAAATAGATAAATATTCTGGCTTGCAGTTTGTATCTAGTATGGTAATACCTATATACAAAATCTTGCCATTACAAAAAAAGGAAAATATTTTTTATCTGCAAACTTTTGGAAATCAATTTTCTAGTCCGACAAAATTTACCACCCCCCCCCCCATAAAAATGAAATTGTCTTTCCCAAAGACTGCTGCATATAAAATGGCTTATTTATATACATGTAATCGGGAAATAAGATAACTGATTCGATTAACGCAGGCTTGAATAGGGTGATTCGTATGTTTGTCTTAAAGCAAAAGACGTGCTGAATAGGGACGTGATTATTGTTTATATGTAATAATCAATTTTCTTAAGCAATACCAGCAAAAACCGGAATTTGAATGAAAGAAACTAACGCACTATATTTGCGGAACCACGTAGCTCATTTTAATGGAGTCCCTCAAGTCAGTCACCTCACATCTCTCGCATGGCTTTATAAATTTTACAGCCACTTCGTAGCTTTCGGATTTAAAATGAATCTTGAATCACAGTTCGGACCGAAACTTCAAAATTTCCCACAAGGGACTGAGTACATTTATAATAAGGTGGTCACAATGATAATGGATTTTGCTGGTGCCGGTACCAAGTCTTGCTATCCCGAGTTCCTATCGTTGTCTACGTTTGTTCTTTATTGTTTTTCTTGTTCAGTTTTCTCGAAGATTGTGGCATGCGATTGTAATTTTCGGCCACGGTAAGTGTCTCCTGTTATTTTTTCCACATTAATTATATATAGTACGTCAGAATATTCATCAGAATAAGTTGATTCCTCATTAGCCCTTAACAAAGATTTTGTATCTCTTTAAGTAAAGTGGCCTTCAATGGTTGATTAATCATTTACAGCTATCTGCCATGCTCATTTTGTAGTGCTCTTTTCCCCCCCATTATTATGCCTTAAGATCGAGGATCAGGGCATATTGTTTTTGTCCAGTTTGTTTGTCTGTGCGTCCGAAACTTTAACCTTGGCTATAACTTTTGAACTATGTTAGACTTTTCATACTTGGCAAGTGTTTCGGTCTAGCCAAGATAAATATAAATATGCAAAAAAAAAGGTCAGGTCAAGGTAACAGAGGTTAAAAAATGGTGAAATTGGCTGTTTTCACATATTTGACTGTAGAATCCTAATTATTTATCCTATTGACAAATGGAAAAAAATATTTTTAAAAATTTTTTGTCAGATGTTGATGCAGTGTTGTTTTTCTGTAGGTTTTAATAGTATGTTTAAACAGATACATTTAACAATTAAAACCATTTCAATAAACAAGAGGCCCAAAGGGGCCTCATCTTCCAAGATGAATATATAGATAATATTTTTGTCGAATTTGGAGGTTGCGTTTTTCAACAGACAATCATGAATCCCATGGAAACAAACTGCGCGCCGCTTTTAGCTGATCTCTTTTTCTTTTCTAGTATGAGGCCAAGTTTTTACAAGGGCTAACACAGAAAAAACAAAAACATTTAGCCCAGTCCTTTAATTTCAGCTTCCACTACATAGACGATGTACTTTCTCTCAATAATCCAAAATTCAAGGAATATTTACACCATAGCTTGAAATTAAAGAGACTGCTAACACACCTACTTCAGCTTCGTACTTAGATCTGTTTATATACATTGATGAAGATGGACGTTTGAAATCTAAGCTATATGACAAACGTAATGATTTTAACTTCCCAATTGTGAATTTTTACCTTCCTGAGCAGCAATATACTTACCTCTCCAGCCTATGGAGTGTACATTTCACAGTTGATTCGTTACTGTCGCGCATGTAGTTTATACAGTGATTTTTTGAATAGAGCAAAAACACTGTCCCGAAAGTTGCTTAGTCAGGGATTTGTTCAGCCTTTGTTGCTTTCATCCCTTCAGAAATTTTATGGCCGTCACCATGATATCATTGACAGATATAAGTGTCTGTGCCCCAAATGAAAAAGGACATTTTCAGCTAAATTTCACGTCTTCACGTATTTGACATAACCGTTTTTGACTCAACCCTGGATTGACTCACTGATAGTGTGACGTGTGCCGCTAGCGGAGCAGGACATGCTTACCCTTCCGGAGCACCTGATTTCACTCCCGGTTTTCATGGTAATTCACACTATGAGTGTCTTGGTTTTTAATGTCGTCTTTTTATTTCCGTGCATTGTAGCTGTCTCAGGTCCTTGTTTTGTCGTGTCTTTGCATGATTTTTGTGGTCTACGCTTCCCTTGTTCCTTCGGTATTCTACTGCCGTTGTTTTGAACTATGTAAGATAGACTTTAAATACTTGGCAAGTGTATTTCTAGTCAAAAGGAACATTAGTATGCAAAAAAGAAAAGAAAAAAAACAAACAAACAAACAAAAAAAAAACGGTAAAGGTCAGGGTCACATAAGTCAAAAAGGGGTTAAATTTGGGTATTTTCATACATTGTATATTTTGCTGTAGAATCTGTGTTGCACAAACTCATGTTGGTTTTCTATCATATTTTGTCATAATTCCTATAGAACTAGTTCTTTGTTCAACTCTTTTCAGTGGCAATCAAAACTCGTTGACCCGGTTATGTCTTCCCCTTTTGTCTCTTTCTTATTTTTTAATTTTTTTAATTGATTAACTTGTTCTCGTTCTGGTATATAGCTGAAAATTGCTTACTGGACGTTAAGCTCTAACTAATTAATCAATCAATCTTTGTTTTTATCACTTCTCTGGATTTTCGCAGATTGACAAAAAATTAATCCCTAAGCAACAAGGCAGGAGAAGCCAAAATCCTAACAAAAATAACACACCAGGAGAAAACAACACATACAAACAATGATTAAATAATGTTTGGATTGTAACTTTCCAGAGTAATAGGGTTATTCCTTGTTCCCAGCAATAAGGAGTAAAAACATCTAGATTATTTCATGTCATGTGACCATATCTAAACAAACAGAATTAATTTTTTTATTTGAGAGGTATAATAAACTACAATACAACAATTCTAGCTTTGTATGATGATTTCGGTTTCGACGTAAATAACAGTAACAAGCGAAATATTAGTTTCGTTTTGCAGACATAAGATTGTATAAGAATATAATAAAAGAATTCTTCTCATTAATTCCCAAATTATTTTGTTGAAATGACTAGTAATTGTTGTTATGTAAATTTTAAAGATGGTAAATCACTGTAATTACGGATATTCTCTCGACAGACAAAAATATATCACATTTAAACTCGAATAAACAAAATATGAAAAATAATGATTCGCATTAAATTGAATAAAATCGGATAACTTCTTTAGGACGGATATTGTTGGAAAATAAATTAAGACTTTTGCAACATTTTCTTAACAGTAGAATTTCTCATAGAAGCGAGAAGATAAAAGTATTTACACTATCAATCTTCGACAATAATACTAACATTAAGGTCGAACGTCTTAAAGTCACAAAACAAGAAATAGAAACAATAATAAAGAAAAATAACGCATCATACAAAACTTCAGCTGAAAAAACCCAAAACAGGAAAATATTGGAATTAAAGGGGAAAATGATGAAAATATAATTGCTAAAATAAAGAGTAAATGCACACCTCACAGTAACTTCATCCCCTCCCCCCACAGCACCGGCTTGAGTGGAATTCGTTGGCTAGATGTCACATCTAGGTTTCTTCTTACTCACAGGTTGAGAATCGCCATTAAAAAAAATGGGAACGTTTTCTCAAACTCGCTGTTATCCGTTGCCCGGCAAATAGACTAACAGAATACAATTATAAAATATAAATAACCACACGGCACTCATCGAATTAATTACTAAAAGACTTGACATAATAAAATAGTGAGAAGTGGGCACTATAAACAGGTGCCAAATACTAGTATTGAAAGTATGAAATTGTATCCATATGAGAACTCAAGACGGCTTTATTGTTAGATGTTTGTTGACAACCCCGCATTCCTGACGAATGGGATACATGGACGTATCGTTACTCGAGTTTTAGCAATGATTTCAACTCAAACCGGTGCTAGAAGCCGGCTTGAACTTTTTTTGTTTATTTTTTTGTATTAAAACACACTCCGCGTGCTGGGTAGTACCTGTAACGGCATTTTCCATAGGGTAGTAAAGTAAGTCCCATTCAATCTAAGCAAGCATAGTCGAATAAACAGTATTTCATAAGTAGGTTTGCAGTTATGATTTTCTTAAGTATGTAATCAAAGTATTTGTAGAAAAAAAAATGAAATGACACCTTTGTTTAATGATCTAACTCGTTCTTACGTCGGTATTGAGTCATTGTCATACTGACAATTAAGGTAGGTGGCATCAAAAGGAAACATTTTTCGTCAGTATTTACTTAACTTTCAGTAGTTATTCATATCACTTATGTAATTTCGAACTCTGATTCAAGATTCTTTTTTACTTAGTATTGGGATGATCATTTATTTTAACTGTCTACGACCTTTCAATAGCAATTGCTGATGAGTTGCTACCAGACACTATCGCAATGGAAGAGGAGGTTTGGCATGCCATGAAACCGGTTTAACCCACCATTTCTTTTGAAATGCCTGTGCTAAGTCAGGACCATTGCAGTCGACAATTTTCCGGTGGTTTCCATTTGATCCGCTTTTCNTGATCATTTATTTTAACTGTCTACGACCTTTCAATAGCAATTGCTGATGAGTTGCTACTAGACACTACCGCAATGGAAGAGGTTTGGCATGCCATGAAACCGGTTTAACCCACCATTTCTTTTGAAATGCCTGTGCTAAGTCAGGACCATTGCAGTCGACAATTTTCCGGTGGTTTCCATTTGATCCGCTTTTCATCTCGAGGATTTCGGCTCTTGACAACTCTGTTCGGTAATTTTGTTATTACCCCCATTATAATACCCTTCCAAAATAAATGTGCTGCTATATATTTTCTTTACAATATCAAAAACATGATTGACTCGAGTTTAATACACTGACAAACGATAATCTAAGCAAAAGAAGAAAGGGAAATTCTTAAATACAAAATAAAAACACGATAATTCAGATGTAATACAAATGGAGACAAAATTTTAGACAATCAAATGAACAACAACAAAAATAAATAGATAAAAAAAACAGGAACGTCACAGAATTACAGCACTAGTAGTTTTAACCTTCACCAAAGATGGAAGGATCATTAGATACTCCGTAAGGATAAACATGATATTTTCAGCGCGTTACATTCATCAACAGTCGTCTAAAATAACGTACTGAAATTCGGTCTGTTTTTTCTTTTAAAATTTGGCCATAAGTATAGATTATGACATGTCTATTCCTGTATCTGCCCTGATATCAGCCCCAAACCTGATATCTGCCCGACGCGGTAGCGGAGGGAAGATATCGGTAGAGGGCTGATTTCAGGGCAGATACCGGAATAGACATGTCATAATCTTTTTATCACATATTTGACGGGAGAATGTTACAAGCTAAAAGAAAACAATTACATATTTATTTTGCTTTTAAAATAGATAAAACATTGGCAAACTCACCATGACCATCCCCCCACCCCACTTCTTTTTTATCGTTGCAATACGTATGGTACATGTAACTGTTGAAAGATGAGTAAATAGAACGGATCAAGTAGTGTTCAAAACTGCATCTTTCTCATTTGAAAGATAAGATGAAAAAATCTTGCCGGGAATTACAATGACTGCATTGTCAATCTTGACTTAATAAAATCTTACGGAGTTAATTTACGGTGCGAAGCCACTGAATGAAAATTTCAGCATCAAAAAGGTTTTCCTTTGGTGTTTCATTTTAAACACAATAGCAAATTCTTACTTTTCATTTTCAAAACACTTCTAAACCGAGAACAAGCTTCGGCTTCATCCATATTTTGTTTACGTTGCTAGATGACGTCATCAAAACAGGGCCGATAACAGTTATCTACCCCGGACACGGATATCGATCAGACTTTCATCCGGTTATTACATATGCAAAATGGTACAATTTGCGTATAAATGTGTGATAATCTGGCTTATTTGAAGTCAGCTTTAAAGTAAATTTCTTAAATGGTAGATTTAATCTTTTACTTGAATATCAAAAATACATTTGGTGTAATGTAGACGTTTTTCTGTAGTATTAAGGGCATATCCAATAGTTTCAGGGGAGATAATAGAAGAAGAAGGCAGTGTTTCCCGGGAATATAACGTTGATAACTGTAACGTCAAAAGTAATTCTCATTGTTTTTGAGGAAAGGTAACTTGTACCTTCCAATTTGGCTGACTTTCTGCGGGTTACCAACGGGGGATTTGTTAAAAATTGCGTATTTTTATGAGTTACTCTTAAACTAACACGGTGACCTATATTGCTTGAGCCATTTTTGAGTAGCTTATACAATATGCAGAATTTCCTATTATTAGATTTCGGAAACTAAAAATCTTTTCTAAATATGTCAGAAAACCATCCTGTATAATTTCACCCAAGTCGAAGCAACTTGAATTTCCCTCCTTTTTTTCCGTTTCCATGGCTACAGTCACCATTATTGAAAATTTTGAGTCTTAAACTTTTTCTTTATATGCCAGACAATATTTCTGTAAAATTTGTTCTAAATCAGAGCACTTTGAATTTCCCGCCTTTTTTGCGTTTACATAGCAATGGCCGGCAGTCTAAAAATTTTGAGGCTATAATTATTTCTACACATGCCAGACAACCTGTCTGTCAAATTTCATCAAAATCTGAACACTTTGAATATTCCTTCCTTTTTCTGTTTCCATGGCAACGGCCGAAATTTTGAAAATTTGGAGTCTAAAGATCATTTCTGCACATCCTAGAAAACCCTTCTGCAAATTTTCATTCAAATCGGAGCACTTTGAATTTTCCTGCCTTTTTTCTGTTTTCATAGCAACGACCGCCATTTTGAAAAATTTGAGGCTGAAAATCAATTCTACATATGCCAAGCAACTTTTCTGCAAAATTTTATCCAAATCGGAGCACTTTGATTTTTTTTTCCGTTTCCATGGCAACGGCCGGCATTTTGAAAATTTTAAAGCTAAAAATCTATTCTACACATGCTAGACAGCCTTCCTGCAAAATTTCATCCAAATCGGAGCACTTTAATTTTTCCGCTTTTTTTCCGTTTCCATTGCAACGGCGGCCATTTTGGAAATTTTGAAAGCTGCATGCACATCTACTCCTATAGCTAACATTCCTGTGAAGTTTCATGAAGTTTTGACCAATAGTGTCCGAGAAACGTGTCGGACAAGAATTGAGCGGAAGAAAGAAGAAGAAGAAACAATTGCAAGCAATAGCTGATGTCGCCCCTGCCAGCCAATTTGATGCTTCCATTTTATTCGCAGCATCATAATCTACCTAGATATCAATTTTCGTTGAAATCGGACAAAGTTGAAATTTTGACGTATTTTGGCGGCCATCTTGGAAATGTCGGCCATTTTGAAATTTTTGTTGTTGCATGCCCATCTTCTAATAATGATTCAACTTTTTGCCAACTATGAATGAATTCCGTCAAGGCATGTATGAGATTTGATGATTTTTATGGAAATCGGACATGTGCAAAACACTGACGTAACGTGGCAGCCATTTTGAAACTTTTTTGGTGGAGGTACAACTTAATATGGTGATCAAACTTTGTACAAAATATGAATGAATTCTGTCCAGGCATCCCAGAGAACGAAGCCGGAAATCTACCTAGAAATCAATTTTCGTTGAAATTTTGACGCATTTTGGCGGCCATCTTGGAAATGGCGGCCACTTCGAAATTTTTTTTTGTGTGATGCCCATCTCCATGTGGTGATCCAGCTTATTGTCAAATATGAATGAATTATGTCAAGGCATGTACATGTATGAGATTTTGTCATTTTTTATTTAAATCGGAAAAATTCAAAACGTTGACGTAACTTGGCAGCCATCTTGAAAATGGCAGCCATTTTGGAAATTTTTTTTAGTGGAGACACAATTTCATAAAGTGATCCAACTTTGTACCAAATATGAATGAATTCTGTCCAGGCATCTCTGAGAACGAAGCCGGACAAAAATCATTGGAAGAAAGAAAGAAACAATAACTAGATTTGCAATTGCAGGCAATAGTTGATGTCTCCCCTGACAGCCAATTCGATGATTTCATCTTGTTCGAAGCGTCAAAATCTACCTAGAAATCAATTTTCGTTGAAATCGGACAAAGTTGAAATTTTGACGTATTTCGGCAGCAATCTTGGAGATGTCGACCATTTTGAATTTTTTTGTTGTTGCAAGGCCATCTTCTTATGGTGATTCAACTTTTTGCAAAATATGAAAGAATTCTGTGAAGGCATCTTGGAGATTTTATGATTTTCATGGAAATTTGACAAATTCAAAACATTGACGTAACTTGGCAGCCATCTTGAAAATGGCAGCCATTTTGAAATTTTTTTGGTGGAGACACAACTTCATAAGGTGATCCAACTTTGTACCAAATATGAATGAATTCTGTCCAGGCATCTCTGAGAACGAAGCCGGACAAAAATTATTGGAAGAAAAAGAATAATAATAACTAGATTTGCAATTGCAAGCAATAGCTGATGTCGCCCCTGGCAGCCAATTCGATGCTTCCATCTTGTTCGCAGCGTCAAAATCTACCAAGAAATCAATTTTCGTTGAAATCCAACAACACTCCGCGTTATGGTGATCTAAGTACCTGCCAAGTTTAATTTTATTACATCAAACCGTTCTCTCAAAATAGTCCGGACAAGAAAGTGTGGAAGAACAATAATAACAAAGAATAATAAAAAGAAGAAACAATACAATAACAATATGTCGCCCCGACTACGTCTGGGGCGACATAATAATAGAGAAACAGACAAAAAACAATATGTCGTCCCGACTACGTCTGGGGCGACATAATAATAATAGAGAAACGGACAAAGAACAATATGTCGTCCCGACTACGTCTGGGGCGACATAATAAAAGGACAATTGTTAAGAGAACAATTGCAAGGTCTTTCCCGCGTCATTTTCTTTGATAAGGACTTTCATCGGTTGCTAGGGACAAAATAATTACTTCCGGTCTTCGAAAACATCACTATTATCTTGCATTCATCATTCCAAACTCAAATTTATATGGTTGCTTAGGACTTTCATTGGTTTTTAGGTACAAAATAATCACTTCCGGTCTTCGAAAACATCACTATTATTTTGTATTCATTATTCCAAACTCAAATATAAATGGTTGCTAAGGACTTTCATCGGTTGCTAGGGACAAAATAATCATTGGTTTCTAGGTACAAAATAATCACTTCCGGTCTTCGAAAACATCACTATTAACTTGCATTCATCATTCCAAACTCATATATATGGTTGCAAAGGACTTGTACGGCAAATAACGTTGTTGCTAAGGACCTTGACCTTTGACCTTGACGCAGTTTTGTTGGCCATTTTGTATTGAGCATTTTTGCTTTGGTAGTTGCTCTCTGTCTCTAATTGTTTTTGAGATATAAGCAAAAAACACCAAAATCGGACCCGAAAAACGGTTTTTGGGCCTTAGGTCCAAAACCGTTGCTCCAATCATTTGGGATCAAATGTAACAAATGTAGCCTTTGATAAGATGCACATTTTCTCCAATACATTTGATCAGCTATCTTTTACGGTTTTCGAGATAATTCAGCATATTTACGGTTGCTAAGGACCTTTGCGATTGCTAAGGACCAAAAAATCACATCAGGTTTTTAAAAACATCACTATTATGTTGTATTCATCATTCCAAACTCAAATATATATGGTTGCCAAGGACAGTACCAAATAACGTAGTTGCTAGGGACCTTGACCTTTGACCTTGACGCCATTTTGTAGACCATTTTGTAATGAACATTTTTCCTTTTGATAGTTTCTTTCGATCTCTAATAGTTTTGAGATATAAGCAATAACAAAGCAAAAAAAAAAAAAAAAAAAAAAAA